>CAOJZF010000502.1:0-27873 GCA_948465475.1 Thalpophila matura
CAACCAAATCAATTGATGGATGGAGGTACATTATAATAGGTGATGGCTAGAGGTTACCTCTTCATAGAGTTTCTATTGTTGATGATTTAGCTTCATCTCTCATCATTGAATTAAACTTCTAGTCTTAGAAAATTAGGATGTCATGAACCTCAAGGATTCTCCTAGTGGTCCTAATAGACTTTTGTCCGTTTTGGATTCCATCACCATTACCAAGGTGAACAATTTTAAGACCAATTCCTCTAAGTACTTCATAAGAGCTTTCATAGGAAATTGAGGTTACACAACTAAATTTTCACTCACGAAATCTCGAATTCTCTCCCAGATAAAACTGTGGGAGACTTCTCCATGGAGGTTGTTGGTCTCTTTTGACTTAGATTACTTGTTTTAGTTATTATAATAAAGGACAATTCTCAATCATATTCTACTTTTTGTTGCTTTTTCCTTATTTAGTAATAAGTTCAATTTGATACTTTTGCAACTCCAACATGGCTGAACCACTTGCTGTGGTTCCTGCCCTCAATACCATGATCCCCCTGTGCTCACTACTGGTCCTTGGGACCAGTGTGTCTCGATCTTCCTTGGTAGTCAAGGTGGTAAGTAAGTCTGTCTTGCTTGCCTTGACCGCTTTAGGTTGGCTTTCCCAGCCCCTAAGCAAGATCCAAAGCATAGTAACACAGGTTTGGGGTCATGACACTAGAGACCAACCTCTATTGTTTTCGGCTACTTTCCAGAATAAAGTAGCCTGGCACCAGGACAAACAGCTTGTCTACCTGGTCTGCAACTCCCTGCTAGTTATTTTTCTGTGTCTAGGACTCACCTGGTCTTGGTTACGTTCCCCTTCTAGCATCCCCAGAAACAACAATTCTGTCTCTATCAACAACTGTATCACCACTCTTCCAGTCTCGCTCTCCCCCAACAAGAACAAGGTTGAGGAGATTATTAGCAATTGCTTAGTAGATTTTTCGCTTGAAGAGATCTATGGGAAGCCATTAGATGACCAAGAGAAGTTCAGAAGACTCCTCAAGGTTCTCCCCTCTGCCCATAGACAGACTGCCCTAGAACTGCTGCTTCAGAATTCGGCCTGAAGACCAACTTTCTCCTGTTCCTAAAGGAGTTCAAGCAGAACAACTCAGTCCCTCCCATGACTCAGGCTCAGGCCATCAAGGCTCTAGGCAACCTCTTCCAGGAGGACCTAACGGTAACTCAGTACCATGAGAAGTTCCACCTCCTGTCCCAGAGAGCCGGCTTGGACCCTGAGAAGTGCTCTGACCTGTTCTTTGAAGGTCTGAAACCGGAACTGCTTTCCGTTCTCACTGTGAGGGGCAGGAAATCTGACTTCTCTGGAGCTTATGAAGACCTGAAGGACATAGAGAGCTCCAGCCCTATCCCAAAAAAGCCCTTGGGTAACATTTCTTCTTACAATTTACGACCTAGAGATAAAAACAATTGTTCCTCCTATCTATTACTTTCTTCTACTTTCCCTAGTTTACATTTGGATAGTTTTATTTCTTTAGTTGATACTGGGGCCACGTCAAACTATATAAGTTTAGACCTTGCACAGAGGTTGAATGTAGAAACTGTTCAGTGTTCCTACATCACCCTGGCTAATGGGACGAATATAAGGTCTTTTATTACTAAAGAAAAAGTGTTAGTTAAGATTGGGACGTTTAGTTTCCACTCTAGGTTTAGGGTTGTTAAGGGTTTGACTTATGGGGTTATTTTGGGTATGGATTGGTGGAGAATGTGCGTTCCCATAGTGGACCTTAGCAAGGATCAGGTGGTAGTAAAGAAGGAGGGTAAAGTCATTTTATCTTCCTTTGGAACTTCATGAGACTATGCCTGACAAAATTACTGCCATCAACACCCTCTCTCACGTTCCTCTCCCTCCCAAAGAGCCAGACTTTACTCAGGCCACCATTGACATGTTTGAACCCCTGTTCAGCGAGGATATCACCCCAATATACCAGAAACCTTCACTTTCTATTAAGTTCAAACCCAACACTGAGAAATATATGGGTAGCCCAATCTACTCCTTGGATCAGAAGAAGTTGAGGAGCCTCCAGACGTATATAGACGAGAAACTGGCAGCTGGTATAATTGTTCCATCAAAATCGGCAACTGTCAGTCCAGTGATCTTGGTTCCCAAATCCTCAGGTGAACTGAGGGTCTGTATTGATTACAGGAGATTGAATTCAGTCACTGAAACGGACACTACCCTCTCCCTCTGCTAGAAGACATCATCTCGTCATATCAGGTTCTGTAGTTTATTCTAAACTAGACTTGAAAGATGCTTTCCACCAAATTCCAGGTTACCAATCTTCTTGTCAATACACAGCCTTCAAGTGCAAATTTGGGGTTTTTGAGTACACCTCCATGCCCTTTGGGCTGAAGAATGCTCCCTCAGTCTTCCAAAGGATGATTGACAACACCTTAGGATCGTTGGTAGGTACTTGTTGCATTGCCTATTTAGATGATATCTTGGTTTTTTCTCCCTCTGTGGAACAACACCACAAGGACCTAGAAAGTGTCTTCAAAGCCTTACATAGCCGTTCCCTTAAGCTGAAAACGTCCAAATGCGAATTTTTTAAGGAGCAGGTATCTTTCTTAGGCAACATAATATTCCGCAATGGCCAGGCAGCCTGCCCTGACAAAGTTGCAGCGGTAGTCAACTGGAAGGTACCTTCTAATAGGACAGAATTACGTTCTTTCTTAGGAACTGTCAACTTCCTACGCAGGTATGCCAAAGACCTATCTGAAATTGCGTTCCCCCTGTCCCAGCTTACTTCAGTCAAGATTCCTTTCTCTTGGGGGGTAGAGCACCAAACTGCTTTTGGTAAAATAAAGGAAGTAATGACCTGTACCCCGGTTTTAGCCCTTCCAGACCCCTCTAACCATTTGTTTTGGAGACTGATGCTTCCAACTTTGCGGTAGGAGCTGTCTTGCTCCAAGCAGGAATAGATGGGGTGGAACATCCAGTGGCCTTCTTCTCTAGGAAGATGTTGCCAGCTGAAACCAACTACCCAGTACATGATAAAGAGATGCTAGCAATCGTTAGTGCCTTAAAGGAATGGCAACATCACCTGCAAAATGCTCGCCACCTGGTCACAATTAGGTCAGATCACAAATCCCTGGAGTACTTTAAATCTCCCCAACGGTTAAATCAGAGACAGTCTAGATGGCATTATGAACTAGCGCTATATAAGTTTGTCATTGAGTACAAGAGGGGCCAGCTAAACGTTATAGCAGACCTACTGAGTAGAGACCCAACACACCTGTACGACCCTAAAGAGCTGGATGTGTTCAAAACTTGACCCTTCTCCCAGAGTCACTATTTAACATAGAATCTCCTCTTTCCCCTCTGTTCAATGAAATCATTAAAGCACAAGGCCTAGATCAATTCTCCCTAGGGAAAATCTCAGAAGTAGCCGCTGCATCTTCCGCAAACAGGTAGGGGACTTTACTGTCAGAAACCAGACCTTGTACTATAAGGGTCTGCTATGGGTTCCTGAAGGTAAACTAAGGACTAAGGTACTACAACAATGCCATGATCACATACTGGCTGGACACCCTGGCATATCTGATCAATCTCGCTGGTAAAGCAGGACTTCATCTGGATAGGCCTTAAGAAGTCAGTAAAGGAGCACGTAGCCACTGCCTATCATGTTCAAGGAACAAACCTTCTACTTCCAAACCAACTGGACTCCTACTTCCACTGAAGGTTCCGGAAGCTCCCTGGTCATCCATCAGTGTAGACTTCATAACTGACCTTCCCCTGTCAAATGGCTTTGATGCTATCATGGTGGTAGTTGATAGGTTCACAAAATGGGCAGAATTCTTCCCCTGCCTAAAGACAATCACAGCAAAGGAAGCCAGCAACATCTTCCTAAGAGAGGTGTTCTCCAGACATGGTTTACCCCAAGAAATCGTATCAGACAGGGGCACTCAATTTGTATCACAATTCTTCTCAAGTCTTACCAAATCGCTGGGTGTAAAACAATGTCTCTCTTCAGCTTTTCACCCCCAATCTGATGGCCAAACGGAAAGACTAAACCAGATTCTGGAGCACTACTTGCGCTGTTACACCGCTGAGGAGCAGGATGACTGGCAGAACTGGCTACCGCTAGCCATGTTCACCTACAACAGGAAGACCCAGAGCTTGACTAAGTTCTCCCCTTTCTTTGCTAACTTTGGATATAACCCTGTGGTTTTCCAACCCCCTATCCCTACATCTCACTTGGAAGCAGCTGACATTCACAGAACCCTCATGAAGACCCAGGCAACGTTGATGGACAATCTCAACAAGGCCAGCCAGACCTACAAAAGATTTGCTGACCTGAAGAGAACTCCTGGACCTGTGATCAAGGTGGGAGCTTGGGTAATGCTGAACGCTAAGAACCTGAAGCTGAAGGTAGGAATAAGGAAGTTCTCCCCCAAGTTCCTAGGTCCTTTCAAGGTAAAGAGGGTGATCAACGCTGTGGCTTATGAATTAGCCCTCCCACCAACATGGAAGGTCCACCCAGTGTTCCATCGAAGTCTTCTCAAATCATTTGAAGGCAAGATCCCCAGACACCTCTCCTTGCCCCAAGTAGAACCTAGTTTCGAATATGAAGTAGAGAAGGTCCTCAAGGAAAGAACGGTGAAAGGTAAGAAGCAATTCCTGGTCAAATGGAAGCATTATCCAGTTGAAGAGGCTTCCTGGCAGAATGAGGAAGACTGCAGCAACTGCAAGCACCTCATCTCGTCCTTCCACTCATCCCTAACGTCTAAAAGTCTGGGGGGTAATGTCATGAACCTCAAGGATTCTCCTAGTGGTCCTAATAGACTTTTGTCCGTTTTGGATTCCATCACCATTACCAAGGTGAACAATTTTAAGACCAATTCCTCTAAGTACTTCATAAGAGCTTTCATAGGAAATTGAGGTTACACAACTAAATTTTCACTCACGAAATCTCGAATTCTCTCCCAGATAAAACTGTGGGAGACTTCTCCATGGAGGTTGTTGGTCTCTTTTGACTTAGATTACTTGTTTTAGTTATTATAATAAAGGACAATTCTCAATCATATTCTACTTTTTGTTGCTTTTTCCTTATTTAGTAATAAGTTCAATTTGATACTTTTGCAACTCCAACATGGCTGAACCACTTGCTGTGGTTCCTGCCCTCAATACCATGATCCCCCTGTGCTCACTACTGGTCCTTGGGACCAGTGTGTCTCGATCTTCCTTGGTAGTCAAGGTGGTAAGTAAGTCTGTCTTGCTTGCCTTGACCGCTTTAGGTTGGCTTTCCCAGCCCCTAAGCAAGATCCAAAGCATAGTAACACAGGCTTGGGGTCATGACATAGGATGGCTATATCTTAGCTCTGATAATTGGTTGATATCATAAAATCTAATGCTTGGTATACAATTGAGGTGAGATTGGTGGTGGTGAGATAGGAACTGTAAGAAAAGAATTTAGAGTAGAGGTGGGAGAGCAATGGATATTACATAAAGAGGCTTTATATGGTGAAAGTAGAATTTAGTATTCATTAGTTAGTGGTGAATTTCTTTCTCCACCAACTAATAAATTAGATTTTCAGTCTCATCAAGATCAAAGCCGCCACCCCAGCTACCAATTCCAAATTTAATAGCCCCCAATATCAATAAATTACACTTGAGATCATTATTTAAGATACTACAGAAAAATTGACTCAAGGAGGTCATCAATATTAAATGAGGGGATGGGAAACCTAAGTATCAAGCATTTCTATAGGAGAGTAAATGTCAGTGGTTATGAAAATTACTTGTCAAACTCCATTTAAGAAGGTTTTGATGCATGTTAAATCTTAATAGTGTATTTATTGCAAGAGGATCCAAAAGCTTTTTACTTCATTTCATTAATAGCAATTTTAATTTCAATTTTCTTATGTTTGTATATACCACTAAATAGTGTGACGGTCTACCAAGACAGACTTAATTTCTTATGTGCATCAATTAAAGATATACATGTTTAGTAGGTATAGTATGCTTATTATTTTTTCTTTAAAAGCAAGTTCCTAGGGTATTTATGAAGTTAGTAATTCAGGCAGGATATACTTGAGATATAATTAGAAAAATTAAGTAAGTAGAATTTTTAGAGGCTTGATGAAAAAAAATGATAACTGCAATCTCAAATTAGTGCACTTATATGTTAATAAATTATTTAATAAATTTGTTTTAATAGATGGTTTATCCTATTTTATAAGTTTATTTAAAGAACAAATAAAAGGGAAGAAACTAAAGAGATAAGATTATTGGCCATAGAAAAAAGCAAGAGCTTTATAACCTTTGGTATCAAGACCAATTTTGGAAAAATTGCTCTATTATAAGATCTTAAAATATATCAATTATTTATAATCTTATTTTGTAGATATTTGTTTATTCATAGTTTATATTTAGAGATTTGACTTTTCCAATATCTTTATCACATGCTTTATTGGAGGATGTAAAGAATAGCGTGATTATGAGAGCATTAAATAGAGAAGTTGTTATGATTTGGGCATCTGGATCTAAACCGCCACCAATTAGTATGAGGACTAAAAGTTGGCACTTACCATTACTGCAAGGGAAGCTCTCAGGAAGTGCAATTGGAATGGTTATATTTTGAGTGTCTCTTAAACTTCTAGATATAAGTTAGCAAGTATGCAATGTATTTCAGTGCTTACATCTAGTTCTTAGGGTAAGCAACCTTGATACAACTCAGTCTTAAGGTAAGTCAAGTGCTAAGTGCAATAAAACCAGCTAAGATTTCAAATAGAAGAGTATTTGTGTTTATTTCATAAGAAAAAGAGAGGTTATATACAGGGGAAAAAGAGGGGAATGGTTTTTGGGACATATAAAAACTGGCAGCTGACAGATGTTGGTTGTATCCAGTTCTTCTAACTATAATACAATGCATTACCGGGGGGAGTAAACATCTGTTACTTATTGGTGATTTGAGGAACGGAAGAGAATTGCCATCAGGAAGTTAACCCTTTTAGTTGATAGTAACAATATAATCTATGATATGAATTAGCGGGGTTGATCAAAATCAGATGAGGGTTGAACGCCGCTATTAGTAAATAGCCTTGGCTCAATAATAATATAAAATATTAAACATACTGGTGGGGTTAATCAGAATTAGATAAGGTTCAAATGCCGCTATTAGTGAATAGCCATGTCTTGATAATAATAATATAAATATTGATCATACTGGTGGGGTCAATCAGAATTAAATAAGTATCAAACGCTGCTAAGAGTGATTAGGAACAGCCAATAACTATAATTTTTAACTGATAATACATAGCAGGGCCAATCAGAAACAGATAATCATCAAATGCCGTTACTAGTGAATAGCCACGGCTTGATAAAATCAGATTAAACTAACATCTATATTAGGGATAAATTGAAAACAATTTACAATTGAACGCCGCTAATAGTGATTAGAGTGGGCCCAATGATGATGATTATGTTGATTCTCATACTGGCGGGGTCAATCAGAATTAAATATTAGTCAAACGCCACTGATAGTAAATAGCAATTTGGATGGGATCAAACAATCATTATATGACACTCAATTTGTATGCATTTGATGGAGTTGAGCTGTTGGGTGGCTAATTATTATAATGCATTTAAGATTATGATATAAATAGTTTGAGAATCACAACAGAAGCGTTAAAAGATGAACCCTAAGAGGTTTACCATGACTTTATTGCAGATTTATCAATAGAAGAGAATATAAATCTCTTTATTCCTTTGAATAACTTTGATACATAATTAACAAAGATGTGTACAACTCACATAATGCCATCTGCTCTTTCTCACACAGAAATCAGTAAATTGTCTCCTACAATTTAAATAACATGGGGAACAGATTGGTGTAGTTTTCTAGGAAATGAAAAAAATGATTCTTTGTGTATACCAAGAGTTGGAACATTTTTAATAAATACAAGAGACACTCAGGTTTATTAAAACATTCAAGATGGTATTTTAAGTATTTTGTTGAAATAAAAGAATTGGCTGATTAGTGCATTCTGTAGAATTAATTAACCAGAATGTTTTTAAGTCAGACATTTGATACATAGGAGAAAAAAGAAATAAAGGTTTTAGGATACCTTTTGTAAGGTATTGCAGCCAACAAAAGTGTTAGCTCAGGCAACGGAGCTGTATCAGGAAGAAAAAAAATATTGTAGTCATAATTTAAAATTTGAACACTTGAAAAGGTTTTTGGAAGTCTGATGATTACTGAGGGAGAATTGAGGTTAGATATTTCAAATACACAAAGAGCAGTTTTTCAGTACTTAAAATTTTTTTAGCTATGCAAGGACTAACATGGGGAAAGTTGTTATAGCAGCCATGATTTATGTTAATAATGAACCAAGGGATGAGTTGTTGATAAAATTACAAAGAGAGGCTAATGAGAAGTCATTTGGTAAAAATAATTTAAATGTAGTTAAGGTCAAGGAGAGGAAATCCAATGGTAATAAAACAGAAGCCAAAGGGTATTTACAGAAAAAAATATAGATTTACTTGAATTTTTTTTTGAAAGAAGGCCAAGGAAACTTGGGAAGCTGCCTGTACAGAATTCTAGTATATTATTCTGTTATTGTTATTGTCAGGAGTATATAGCTAGATAATATTGAAGTACAAATTGTGTCAATGGTTTATTATTGATCCTAGGGAGCCAATTCTATACATGAAAGATTGGAAAAAGGCTGGCAGTATTGATAGAGATTAAATATTCTGCCAAAAAAATTAAAGAATTCTCAGCAAAATCATAAAAACTGAAAAAAAATAGTCTATAAAAGATTTTATTATGTAAAGAGAAGAAACAAAAGAAATTTATAATAAAGTTGAAAGTAAGAAAGAATTACTAAGTAAAAAAGAAGATATAAAAGCTGTTGTAATTTCCACTCTATCTATAATATATTGTTTAATGCACTAAGTTAAGTCCACTATATTGGCCTAACCCAATGTGTCCTCAGATTGTGTTAAATTTTATACTTATTCAATCCTGCCAAGACCCAACCACTATCAGTGGTAATTGACCTCTTATTTGATTCAAATGATCCTACCAACATTAATTGAAACAATACTAGAATTTATTGGGCCTTTACTATCAAATATCAGCATTGTTTGATTACATCTTATTTTCAATCAATACTGCCATTGGTTATCAGTAACTAATTACTTATTGTATCTCCTAGATACTAAATACTAGTAGTGTTTGACCTTATCTTGTTTTTACTGAGACTGCCTTTAGTAATCAGTAGCAAATTAATCATTATATCTCTGTAACTCTAAGCTACTAGCAGTGTTTGGCTTCAGTCAACTTCTGAGTGACCCTGATCAGGTATTTTAATGCTATAATTGATTAATGTTTTTTTATTAATGATAGCAAGGTAATTGATTTTGTTAAATTGATAAAGCCTACTAAGTTACACCCACCGTTGTAATTAGTCAATGTAGTTATCTTGGTTAGTAGTAATTCCTTAAGACTCTAAACCACCAACAAGTATCAAACATTCAACCCTACTCAATACTACATTGTACATAGTTGGAATAACTGTATACCACTACTGTCTGGCTTCCTCCACTTATGACATGTCCTGAAAGCTCTTTCCCCACAATTTTTCTCTACAAAAAACCCCTCTTTTTTATACTGTTAAAGTCACAATTATTCTTCTTTATATTCCTTAGTTGGTTTTTTACACTTAGCAATTAACATGCTATCAAGAATGAGTTGCACTGAAGTTTCTTACCCTAGTACCTAGATGTTAGCACTAATGTACATCTTATCTGACTAATTTTATACCTTATAACTTACCAAAAACTTGTAAAAACCAGATTGACTGCATCATTGGAAATTTCCATAGTAATGCAAGTAAGTGCTAAATTTTAATCCTCATACTAATTAATAGTGGTCAAAAGCTCAAATTCCCAAATTACAACATAAGTGTCAAATCTAATTGTTTCATTTAGCAAAGAAGAGATAGAAAAGATTGTACTAAAAAACAATTATTTTAGAAAAAAGTTCATTAAAGATTTCAACATGAATTATTTTGCAAAAAGCTTTGAATAGAAAAATAGAGCAGCTTCAGTGTTACCAGCCAAGTTAATTGATAAAAGAGTCACAGCAGTCATTGATGCAGGTTTCTTAGGAGTCATCATATTTTAAGGATTTTATGAAAGGCTTGGATTGAGAGAAGATGATTAAGTTTCTCATATAAATTTCCCTCTGCAATTAACGCCATTTGTAAGATAAGAAAGATACTTTTTTAGTTTGAGGTCACATTAGGAAGTACTGTATTTTAGCTTCCAGCAATTGTTCTATGGGGTCTACAATTTGATGTACTTCTTGTATCTGATTAACTTGCCAAAGCAAATTGGATTATCAAAGCCAAGGAGGGGGGAATTCAAATAGGTAATGAGAAAGCTATAGTGAAGAATCTTCCATAGCCTGTTGCAAATTATGCTGAGACCAAGTCAAGAGTTAACAATTATGAAATAGTTCAGTTGCAACTAGGTGAATCAAAAGACATAATTATTGTTTATGAGCAGTTGAACGCAAAAAAATTATGTATATTTGTTGCAAATTAACCTGTCAAGAATACAAGGCCATATTTTCATAAAGACAAATGAGAATGGAAACGTAGAGAAAATGGAAGTTTTGAATGCCATTACCTGTAATTTGACTATTGAAAAAAGATTCACTGTTTTAGAACATTTGTAGCATCATTCAAGGAATGTAAAGTTTTCAAAACAAAACTTCTCAGCAATTTTTCACCACAACTATTAATTCTTAAAGTTGTTTAGAGCATCTCAGAGAAGAAAAGCAGAAAAAATGGTTGGTTTTATTAACAAAATATACCAATGTGTTGTCAAAAAATAAACTTGATTTTGTAATTACAGAATAGATGTATTGAATTTGGTTAGGAAACAGAGACCTAATTAATCTTTGTACTTTTTGTCAAACTTCTTTAATGATAGATGCAATTAATGAATAGATAAAGACTTTGGAGAAGTATGGGTTTATCAGACCATCTATAAGTTCTTATGCTGCCCCAACTGTTCATGTTAAGAAATCAGATGGGAATATTTAATTATGTATGGATTTTAGAATAGTATATAGGAACATTGTTAACAATGCATATCCAATGCTACAAATTGATGATCAATTAGGTGATATAGAAAGTAAAAGGTAATTTACTACACTGGAATTACAAAAGGCTATCATCAAATAAAGCTAGATCCAAGGTTCTAGGGAATCATGGCACTTACAAGTCTATTGGGATTATATCAATTACTTGTATCACCAATGGGTATAAAGACGTCAGGATTGGTATTCTAGCATCTGATGAATGAAATTCTGGAAGAGTTGCAACCGTTGTGTGCCATTGTTTACATTAATATTACTACTAATAGTCTAACCTTGGAACAGAATAAAATAGAGGTCATCTAAGTTTTAAGGAAATTAGGTGAGGTAAATTTAAAAGCAATGTAGAGAAAGATTGCTTTGTCCATTGTTCAGTCAAGGTTTTAAGCCAAGTTATCAGTTAATATTTTTTATTGACTGACAAGGGAAAGGTAAAAGCAACAGCTAAGTTGAAAACTCCAGGAATTTTTACAGATGTCAAATCTTATCTTGCATTGATAATTCTATTGAAAATTTATCTTGTACTGTTCAAAGTAATCTGATCCATTATATAATCTGACAAGAGGAAAGCCTAAAGAATTATAATGGGAAAAAAATTAAAGAGCTTTCAAAAGCTGAAAGAACGTCTGATTAAGGCTCTGGTTTTGCTTTTCCTAGATGTTGATCAAATGTTTTTAATCAAAATGAATGTGTCTAACATTGGAATTTCGACTGTACTTACTCAAGAGCAAAATTTAGATGGTGGGAAGATACATTTGAATGTCAGTTATGCCTTAAGATCATAAAAAGGAGCCAAACATAACTATAATACCATGAAAAAAGAGGGTTTGGCTGCAGTTCAATGAGTTAAATACTTCATATTGTACATTATTATTAGAATGTCTTTCAAAATCATAACTAATTATTCCCTATTAGAAGCATCAAAGAGTTAAACACAGATAGAAGGAAGGCTAATGAGGTAGGCCAAGTACTTAGCGGATTATGGTTAAAAAACTGTATTATGAAGGAGAAAACAACACAGTACCATAATTCTTGAGTCAAGCGTTTGTCAGTAAACAAAAGGATGACCCAGAGGAGTTAGAAAATCCAAAGCAACGTCATGAACTCAATAAGTGTTATGTTAAACTAAAAGAAAGAAAAAAAAAATATACGTTTACATTGATTATAAAACTGGGCATTTAATTATTGCAAAGATTTTTCCATTCAAGTCTAACCAATGATTTTGGCCAACATTTTTAAAGAAGTTCAAAGAATAGTAATTGAATGTGATGTATTTATGTAGTTATAAAAATCTGTAGGTTTTTGCCCATTAAAGCCAATAGTAGCTGTTTATCTATCTCAATTTTTATCAATGGATACTAGCTATGTAACCCTAAAAAATAAAGAAAGTATTATAGGATATGAGTTTTTTTGTTGTTGCCATAGACCATTTTACAATATGGGTCAAATTTTAACTATAGAGCTTGGACCATTGTTAAGTATTAAGGTTTTTTCTTAAATTATTGATTTACAGACACAGATGTCCTGTCCATATCAATACTGATGGCAGTAAACTGTATGTCTCAAACATAATCTTTCAATTCTTTGACTAGTATGAAATCAATCATTTAGTTATGTTGCCTTACAATTCAGAGTCTAATGGACTTGCAGAGAGATTTACAAGATCAATAAAGGGATTTAAAGAAATCTTTGTCTATATTATTTTAAGGATTGAAAAAGAGCCATCCAAGTTTTGGTATCAGCATATCAAATGGTACCACATTGAGGAACTGGGTATTCTCCTTTCATGATGATGTATGGAAGAGAATTTTTGTTACCCTATGAGAACAATTATGACAAATTTAAAGATGAAATAATGTGTAATCAAGCATTTCATAGTCACATTTCTAGTGTGATGGAAATTCATGATCAGGCATTGTTGAATACAAGAAAATTGTTGTTGATGTGAAAAACTTTTGTGATTGCAAGCAGATTGGAAGAAAACCTATATATCAATTCAAAAATACAACTTTCTATGGCTTAATAGTAAAGAGAAGGCTATTGGATCTAAATAAGTATGTAACTTGTTGGATTGGACCATTTTGTATTATTAATAAACCAAGCAAAAATCTATACTTTCTAGAATACAAACCAGAGGAAATGTGTGTCATGTTCCAAAAGATACACTACAGTTCCTAAAGCCATTTGTTTTGAGAAACTTTGTAAATAATACTGCCTCTTTCATGCTTAGGGTGCTTTTTTATTTATCAGTAAGGCATAAAAGAGTAGGGGAGTTAATGTAGGAAAGCGAATGTAAGTGGTCATAATTTCACTTTCTAAACTCCATTCAATAAGGTTATTCTATGTGCTTAGTCATAATGATGTACAGATTACAAAAAGATCCACAATTATCATATGTCGTTTCATCTGTAGCAATTTTAATTTCAAATTTCTTTTGATTGTGTATACCATTTAGAAGTAGGATGGTCCACTAAGATAGACTTACTGAACTCAAGCATTACTAACAGTACAATTTATATTTAGTAGTCATAGTAAGCTTATTGAATTTCCTGAATCAATAAGTGCCCTAGATTAAATCTGAATTAAGCAATTAAGAAAAGCATACGTAAGATGAAATTACAAGTATTTCCTTAGTAGAATTTTTGAAGGCCAAATAAAAAATCTGAGAACTGCAAGCTTAATATAGTGCCCTAAGATGTCAATTAGATATTCTAAATGCATTTTGATAATTGTTGAGACTAATTATAAAACTATTTAAGGATCAGCCAGGAGGGAAGAAACTAAATAGATAATATTATTGGCCAGAAAAATAGAGGGCTTTTTTAACTTTTAGGTATTAAGACCAGATTATGAGTAAATCACTCAATTAAAAGATATTAATATGTGATGAAGTATTAAAATCTTAATTTTAGATGTCTGTTTATCTATTGTTATGTCTTTTGAAAAAATGACTTCTCCAATATCTCCTTTGCAAACTTTGTTGAAGGATATAAAGAATAATAAGATCATTAGAGCGTTAGAAAGGAGAAGTGTTAGAAGATAAAATCTGATAGGCTTACCATGACTATATTGCAGATTTATCAGAAGAAGAGATGATAAATCTTATTGTCTATATAAATAAATATGAGACAGAATTAGCAAATTTGCATACTACTCAGATTACACTAGCTGCTTTTCTACACATGGAAATCATTGAATTGTTTTCTGCAGCCCCAAAGCCATATTTTGTAAAAGATTATCTAATAAGATAATTGGTATAATGTTTTAATAAAGGATAAAAATTGTTTCAAAAATAATTTACTATTTGCAGGAAAGTAGTAAAGTTCTATGTAGAAGTTTCCATGAATAATATTGATTAGTTTAAGAATAACAAGAGTATAAAATAGCACAAGAGAAAAGAGAGACAGTTGTGGGAAATTAACAGGTAGTAAGAAGACAAGGATGAGGCTGTTTTAATTAAGGAAAGCCTAAGTCAATATTAAGCATTAAATAAACAACGTGATTATTGGCTAAATTTGGGCCAGTTTTGATAAAATTAGAAGAAAAAGCAGTAAAAAGAACGTGATAAAGTAATGAAGAATAAATGCATTTTAGGTTCTGAAGGAATAATGGGAAAATAGTGCATTAAATTTTTATTAGTGGTGCAAGCAAAAAAGACGCTATTGGGTAAAAAAAGGTTTGAAAAAGAAGGTAAAGGTTTTTTTTATTTTTCTTTTCTTCTTATCAAACAAGAGAATAAGATTTTGGTTTTAAAAAAGCTCAAATATTGGGAAAAGATGATGCAAACCAAAAAACATACATTATAAAACTCTAATTAAAAGATTGATTTGTTAAGAAAATGTACTTACATTAGAAGATATTTTTCATTTACCTTTATCTTTATTTTCTTTTTTTATCAAAAGAAATTGGCAGAGTCCTCCAATAAGGGTGGAAGCATCAAGTCTAGTTTCTTAAAAGGAGTCATGAACAAGAAGCTTAAGAAGAGTTTATACAACAATTGAAGGAGAGCCTTATGAGTTATATTAAGATTTCATTGAGAACCTAAGTTTTACAGAGAATAAAGTACTATGGCATTACATCAGATTGGATAAGATGGAATTAACTAAATTCTTTTTAGAAGAAACAAATAAATCTGTAACACATTATTGTGACATACTACTAAACTATTCTTTATTTTAGAGCCCAATGCAGGGGGCTACTGAGAAATCAGTTAATGAGAGTAGAAAGTTGGATTTGAAAGTGGTATTTAAAATGTCAATTTTTTTGGGGGATTCATCTAATGTTTATAATCTTATTTAAACTTCAAGTTAACAACTTAAGGGGAGACAAGAAGAACTGAATAAGTTTGTTTGGAAATATGTGGGGACTAAAATTAATAGAATGGTTACAAGGAAGAAAGTTTGGTTCATGTGATGTTTTGGAAGTAGAATTTAAGAAAACTTGGTGTAGATAATTGTTTCCAAAGGAGGGAATGTAGGGAATATTGGAGTTACAGCAGAGAGAAGATAAAATATTTGAAAATATACTTCTAAGTCTAATAAATTCAAGAGATTCTTAGGAAATGTGGTGTCTGCTAGAGGATGTTTTAGTTTCTTTTACTTAATACAAAGAGGGATTAAGGAAATATTTATTGAAATTTCTTTCATATCTGAGTTTGAATTGAAATAGTATTTTGTTTAGGTTAACACATTTAGGCAACAATGAGCCACAGAATTCAGAATTAGTTAAGAGAAGCAAGTCTGAAAAGAAGGCGGAGAAGAAGGAATAAAAGTTGGATAATCTGTGGTAGAAGGGGAAAGGGTGATAAACCAAAAGAAGAAAATAGCAAAACGTTGAAGAGAATATTAGAAAAATTAAAGAAAGATTTAGATGAATTAGAGACAATAAATGATCCAAATACAAATGAACAGTTGGGAAAAACACCTGGTGGACCCGGTGAGGATTCAACAAGTTTATTGTTTTGATTGTTTTTGTTAAGGGAACATGGTCAGAAATCTTTTATAGCAAAATCAATATAGGAGGTACTAAATTTACTAAGAAAGATGATGCAAATGATTAAGAGCAGGAGCAGATGGGAAAAGTCAAGCAGACCTAAGAGAGGGGAGTATTTTGCTAATCTAAAAATTCCTAAATAAGAAAACATTAAGGAAGAAAATGGAAGAGATTAAAGATCAATTTAGTATGATATAAATGGTGGAACATTTTAAATGGCCTTAAGAAGGAGCCTTAGCAATGCTAGCTTTGATTATTGATAAGAAAACTATAGCAATAGTTGATACAGGGTGTTTAGGAGTTGTGGTTTTGCAGGGTTTATATAAAAGATTAGGTTTAAAAGAAGATGATGTAGTCAAGTTTACAATAACTTCTGTGGTGAATTCTATAAAGAAGCCTTTGAATGTTTTTTGATGATTAGATATCAAGGTAGGAAGAACTAAAGTCATGTTACCAGAAATAGTACTAAATGGATTAAATTTCAATATTTTTCTAGATATGAGCTAGTTGAACAAGGTAGAAGGAAAATTGATATAGTGAAGAGCAAGTTGAACATCAAAGGTGGGTTTTGTAAAATAGGTTTTTATTTTTATCAGGTAACTTTATTTTACTTAAAATCTAAGTAGGATCACATGAGTTTGTCTTGTGATGTCTTTGCAACAATTAATCATGGTAAAGTTTTGTCACACAAATTTGTCTTGTTTAGTCTTTTGGACCTTCAACAATTTCACAACAAGGAGTGCTACAAATATTACAGATGTTAGTTGTATTAAAATACTGTTCACCTGTGGGAACGTCTGTAGAGTTACTTCTCTATTGTACTTGACAAAAGCGCTTCTATGTTGAAAATTTCAAACAAATCCACACCTTGGTTATTATATAGTTCTTTATGTCTTGTTATAAGAATAAGGAAAAGGTTGATCTCCTGTATCAAGTTAAAAGGTTACAAGTGTGTCTCGCGAACTTTTTAGGTACTAAAGGGGAAAATATTCTCTAAATAAGATTTTAGGAGTGAAATAGGTAGAATAGTTTTCAAACTAAGAGATTAAATTACAGAGCTTGATCTGCGTAGAAACAAAAGGATTAAATTAGAAAAAAAATTATGTTTTCCCCTAAAATGAGGGAAACAAGTGGGAATCAGATGAATTAGTTGAATTTAAAAATGGTCAGAATAAGTGTTAAATTAAGAATTTGCTCTATTTGGAAGTAAAGTTACAAAATGCATTTTAGTTAAAAGGTAAGAATCACTATTGAGAATGGATCAAAATGAACTTTCATAGTAAGGCAATATAGAGAATCATTGGGTAGAGTAAATGCATTTTGAATAAGAAAAGTTAACTAAGATGTCCAGATGCCTAAAGTGAATATAAGAGGGCAGTGACTAAGAAGGTTGAAGAGAGACACTTCCAGAGAGAGAGGAACACTATGCTTTCATCAAGCCAACAAATATAACTAATAAATAAAAAGAGAAGATAAATTTTCTTATATAATTATCTTGTTCTTAATTTAGTGTAAGATAATCAGTTTTTAGTAGTTAATTTCTTGTTTTTTACTCAAAAGTTTTAAAAAGAAAACGTTTTTACAGTAGCTTGTTGAGTTTATTGAAGGACTTCCTATTATCTAGTTAAAAACCTAACTTTAGGGTACTTTTCATTAAGTTAAGCACACCATTGACCTGTTTGAGATGTCAAGCTAGGTTGTAGATTTGTTGCTCAAGTCCAGTGAAGGTTTCCTTTGGAGGTAAAAAAAAAATTATTGCTGCTCTGTCAGATGTCCTTCTAGAAAATGACTCTTCTGAGGAGTACATGAGTTACATTAGATAAATGTCAGAGGGGGATAAGAAAAAGCTTATTACGTTTATAGATACATATCTAATGAATTTACTTGATCTAGATAGTTTTCAAGTTGAAACTGCTCAAATGCAGTACAACAAAATTGGCAATATGTTTCCAACAGTGAGATAATAAAAAATAAAGTCTTTTTGTGTTGATTGTAAATATGTTGTTATATCCAATAAAGATGCTTGCAAGTAAGAGGTACACATTGCAGATTGATAAGTAAAGTCTCTGAATTTAAAGATGATAATTTTTTATTGATTACATTTGTACATTGGAGGTGAAAAGAGATGACAGATTAAGAACTAAAGTCTTCAAGGTAACAGATGAAGTAGAGTTAATTCAGGAAGTTGAAATCAAAATTTTAGCATATAATTGTATGTGAAAAAAAAATTAAGTAGTTGCAGTTTTAATTAGACCAGAAGGTGGACTCAATATAATTACCAATAAAGATGTTTGATCTTTTTTTAATTCTTTGATTTTTTTAAAAAAAAAAGATTAAAAATTAAAAATAGAATAACAGGAGGAGTGGATTAAGTAGTTAAAAATGGACAACTATGTTGTCAAAAAAAATGGTGTGGGACTGACCAAAAATTGTTATAGGATCAGGTTACATAATGAGGAACCGGTAAAGTTTATGTGCCAAGGCAAACACTGTCAATGTTAAAGGCCATTACCACATAAATAGAGAAGTTAAAGAAAGCTGGTTTTATAGAGCCGTCCATTAGTTTGTATTCAGCTCCAATGGTTTGTGTGAAAAATAAAGATGAAAGTTTGAGAATTTGTATAGATTTCCATATGGTTGATGTAGGAAAGCAAAAAATTAGCTCCCTATATTGCAATGCAGCTAAATTACAACCTGCCAAAGACAAGTTCACTAATTCTTTTGTGTTTTTCTTCATATAAGACAAGATATTGTCTTTCTCTGATTTTGATAACCTTGCAACATAATTGTGATAATCTTCTAAAACTTCTCCTTCCTCTGGAACTATACTAAGTGCTTTTGAAATCTTCTCATTCATTAACTCTGTTAAATATTCCTTTCCTTGTTGACTATCTGTTCCATTTAAATCAGACATTCTTAACAACAACCAATAAAACAAATCTTAGTGAAGATGTATGTATAAAATAAGCACAGAAAATACTTGTATAAAATAATCTTTATTTTAAATTTGTATGTTTTTACTTTTCCCGGCTCAATAAAAGATTCTCTCTTTCTCCCCCTCAACTTTTAATACCCTCTCTCTCTTTTCCTGTCTTTTCTTCTAACTTAAATGCATTTTCTTATTCCAGTCCTGTTTGCTTTGATCTTAATTACGTTCTGTCCCAATTTGGACTATTGTAGCCTGTTGATCTTTAATTCTCAGACATTTCTTCCTAATTTGGATTCTCAAATAATCTTTGATCCTGATCATCTCATTTCTTATCAAATTATTCATATTTACTCATTATTAACCTATCTTCTTATTTATCTCTAATTACTTTTTGCATACAATACATTACTAACTTTGAATTCCTTAAATCAACACATTTTGAATTACTAATTTATCTTTGCAATTGAATTACTCCTCATATCAACTCATTTTTATAAACATTCTTATTATCTTAACAAATTTCATGACTTATACTTGGTTCACTTTACTACATTACTCCCCCATTTGTTAAGTTGCATTTAATAATAAGCAAGTTTACTTATTTGAATATGTTTATAAAACTTTGGTTTATAAAGCTTCCCCTTTGAATGGTTTAATGAACTGTGGATGAATACGTTCAAATATCATTGAAGCATCCTTTGTCTTGAGCTGAATTGAAAACAAACCTCCTCCAGACTCCAAAAGAACTGTGCACGGTCCAATCCACTGAGTTAAGAACTTCTGATTTTTGTCTGGTCTCCTTCTTACATTAAACCATACCTGTTCCCCTTCTTTATACTTGTGTATCACCTTCTTCTTTTCTTTTTTATTGTCGTGATAAGTCTTCATCTTCTCTAAGTACTTCTTATTATTTTCTCTTGCTTGTTTGTGAATGGAAATCATTTCTTTGATGTAGTTAAGGATCATTGTTTTGTAATCTTGTGTTTCTGGAAGTTTGACATATTGAAATTCTTGTAGCAATACTGCCCCACGCCTGTATAACATTAAAAATGGCAAGAATCCTGTTGCTCAATGCGGCACCATTCTATAGGCAGCCACTGCTATCATTAACGCCCTTTTTTCAATCAGAGAACTGATTTACTTTTAAACTTTTCATTGTAGTCTTTATTGTTTGTATAAACCTTTCTGCTAACCCATTAGAATCTGGGTGATATGGCAACGCCACTAAGTGTTTAACCTGATATTTTTTGAAAAATAACTGTATAGCCTTGGATACATATGGTTTTTCTCCATCTGTTTTAATATGAATAGGACATCCGTGTTGATACATGATTGCTTTTGTTAAAAATTCTATAATATTCTTTGAGTTTTCTTTCACCAAGCTTGTTACTTCAACCTATTTTGAAAAATGATCCACTGCTACCACAAAATATTTGTACTTCACCTTTCCCTCTCCATTCTGCAACGTAACATACCCTGTATCAAGCAATACAAATTGAAATGGGTAGGACGCGTTTATTGGTTTTAGTGGGCAATAATCAATTACCTTTGACGTCCTTGCACACACTTCGCATTCTTTTATCACTATCTTGATATCTCTGTACACTGACTTCCACCAAAACCTTTGCTTCATCAATGCGTATAACTTTGCAATTTTCATATAACCCGTAGTATTTTGATGTAAATTCATTATCAACGGTTTTCTTCTATTTTCCCGCATGAAAATCTTTTCACAATGATTGCACTCCTTCTTTTCTTCTTCTTCTAGTTCTGATAATGTTGACCTTATCACTATATTACAATTTTGGCTCAAATAATCTGGTGTGATAATTTCTTTTCCTGATCTGTATACAATGTCATAATCATATTGCGCTAGATATTCTGCCCATTGTTGTAATTGGCCTTCCAATTCTTTCTTGTTTTGTAATGCTTTTAATGCTGCATGATTGGTTATGATTGTAAATTTCATTCCAAAAACATAAGATTTAAAATTTTTTACTACCCATACAACTGCTAATCCTTCCCTTTCTGTTGTACTATAGTTTCTTTCTGCCGCCTTGAACACCTTTGATGCGTAAGTTACTGGTAAATTTATTATTCTATCCTCATCTTTATACTGCTGTGATAACACTGCTCCCATGCCAACCACTGATGTGTCAGTCTCTAAGAAAAATTCTTTTCTTGGATCCGGGTATCTTAGGATTGGCACTTCCGTCAAACATGCTTTTAATTCATTAAAACCTTTTTCCTGAACCTCTCCCCACTTGAAAATCTTCTTTTTTTTAATGTTTCTTGTTAATTCTAATAAACTTTCCGCCTTTGTCAAATAATCTTGAATAAATCTTTGGTAAAAATTAACCACTCCTAAGAAACTCTTAACTTCTGACACTTCTTGGGCGCCTTTAATTTTACAATGGATTAAACCTTTTCTTTGTTTGGTTTTATTCCTTCTTTAGAAACAATATGTCCTAGAACTTTCACCTCTTCTTTGACAAAAGAACATTTGTCTACATTAACTTTCAAATTAGCTTTGTCTAAACACTGTAACACTGCCTCTACGTCTTTCAAATGTTGATCTATTGTTTTACTAAATATTGTTATATTGTCAATGTATACTACTGTACATCTTGGTTGTAACTCCCCCAGAATTTCATCCATCAAACGCTGAATCACCGCCCCGGCAGTCTTCATTCCCATTGGTAACACTAACCATTGAAATAAACCTTCTGGAGTTGTAAACACTGTAATCTCCTTAGATTTCTCACCTAACCTCATCTGATGATATCCCTTAGTTAGATCTAATGTAGTGAAAAACCGAGCTCCTGCCATCAATTCTAGCTGATCATTGATTTGGTGCATTGAATAAGCATCATTATAATATTCCTGTTCACCATACAGAAATCAATACATACTCTCAATGACCCATCTAGTTTTCTTACACATACTGTTGACGCTGCAAATGGGCTAATTGATTTTTCTATAAACCCTGCCTTTTTGAGTTTGGCTTTCTCCTGATTGATTGCCTCTACCATAGCTTGAGTCCGTCTTAGCATATATGATTTAATTGGTTTTTCATCCATTAATCAAATTGTATAAGACTTCTCTGTGATTCCAACATTGTATTTATTTTTGGATAAAACTGTTGTCCATTGAGATAACATAGCCTTCCAAATATTACGTTCCAAATTACTCATATGTTTTAGTACAAAATCTAAATCTATCAAATTACAACACAAATACGCAAATTTATTTTTATTTATAGCTAATAGCACATCTTGATCTGGTTCTATGAATCTTCCTAATACTTGATTATTTTGAAAACAGTAGTCATTTTCTCCTATATTTTCGAATTTAATGAAGTTTATATGTCCTTGTTCATTTGACATTTTGAAAATTTCTGCCCGTATACTCTTCCCAGGTTTAACTTTGAATGTGCACACTTGATTATTTGCCAAATTTCTGTGACACACTTCTACTGATCTCTTTGACTTTGCTGGTAATATGAATTGATTCTCTGATTGCACTTTAATTGTTTCATCCACCAAATTCACCATTGGCTCTTCAAATGATTTTAACACAAATTTCCTCTGATCCACCAACAACAAACTCTTATTAGAATTGATTACTCTGTCTACTTTTGCTTTCCAATCTATCCCCAATAAAGCATCAAAATGTAATTCTTCTAAAACAATTGCCGGTAATTCCGTCTTGACATCTTCTAACTCAATTGTAACTGCTCTGAAAACCTTCCTCACTTTCTTCACTGTATTCACTGCCAAAGTTATTTTAAATGGTATTTCTCCATCTTCTTTTAAATTCAGCCTTTCATAACAACCTTGGGAAATAACAATTCCCAAACATCCTGTATCCAATACCGCTAACACCTTATTTCTGTTGAGCTTAATAGGTAATACCAATGCTGATTTCCTAGACTATTTAAATTTCTCAACAAGGTACGCAACACTTAAGTCCTTGACAATTTCTTCTGTACCAAACTCTTCTAAGATTAAACTTGTGTTTTCCTTTGACCCTGAACTCTTTGTTTCTGAAGGATTAATAATCATGGCCAAACTACTCCCTTCCCTTAGTCCCGCCTGACTTTTCCCGCTTCTTTCCTCTCCATATTCACGTTTAATGTCTTCTTATTAACTCATATCCTCCTATTTTGTCTTTCGCCACACAATCCCTTTGCAAAATGATTGTTCCTATTGCATCAATAACAACAGATTATTCCTAATTGACTATTTATATTCCCAAATCTTTGTGGTTCCACTTCCTCTTTATCCATTACCAATTTCTTTAGGTCTTCTACTTCTTTCTGTAATTCTTCAACTATTCCTTTTAAATCATTGGTATTTGTTTCTTTCTTCTTATCCTTGCTCTCTTCTAGTTCTTCTCCCACCTTGTAGACTAACTTATATTTCTTACTCTCTCCTTTCTGACCTTCTCTCTCTTCCTCTTTATCTTTTCTTTCTCTTTGATCTTCCTTGGCTCCGGTTATTATAATCTACAACTGTAGATAAAAACTTTTTCCAGCTTAAATCCTTTATATCTTATATATCAAGCAAATGTTTTTGAATCCTGTCCCTGGTTTGTTGTAAAAATAACTTGCACAAACCCTTCATTGTTATTGTTGTATCTATGAACCGTTTGAACCCTTCAAATCTCTGAATATAATTCCAAACATGTTCTCCTTCTTCTTATGCCAACTCCATTATCCCAATCATTGCTTCTGACACCAACAACTTTTTACACCAATTTCTTAAGAAATCTTTTTCAACCTCTTCCCAATTCTTTGACTTCTGATACTTGAACTAATCATATCCCTTTGATCCACACATTGCTCCAAACGTTGCTATTCTTTCTTCATCTTCTATGCCAGTTGTTGATAATTTAAAGGTTTCAATGAATGCTCTTGCATGATCCTCTTGACCATCAAAAAAATCCATTCTTGGCACCATTGATGTAAAACTTTCTTGTTATTATCTTTGTTGTTTTCAGAATGCCCCCGCGTTGGGCTCCAAATGTAGGAAAGCAAGAAATTAGCTTCTATATTGCAATGCAGCTAAATTACAACCTGCCAAAGACAAGTTCACTAATTCTTTTGTGTTTTTCTTTATATAAGACAAGATATTGTCTTTCTCTGATTTTGATAACCTTACAACATAATTGTGATAATCTTCTAAAACCTCTCCTTCTCTGGAACTGTACTAAGTGCTTTTGAAATCTTTTCATTCATTAACTCTGTTAAATATTCCTTTCCTTGTTGACTATCTGTTCCATTTAAATCAGACATTCTTACAACAACTAATATAACAAATCTTAGTGAAGTTGTATGTATAAAATAAGCACGGAAAATACTTGTATAAAATAATCTTTATTTCAATTTTGTATGTTTTTACTTTTCCTGGCTCAATAAAAGATTCTCTCTCTCTCCTCAACTTTTACTACCCTCTCTCTCTTTTCCTGTCTTTTCTTCTAACTTAAATGCATTTTCTTATTCCAGTCCTGTTTGCTTTGATCTTAATTACGTTCTGTCCCAATTTGGACTGTCGTAGCCTGTTGATCTTTAATTCTCAGACATTTCTTCCTAATTTGGATTCTCAAATAATCTTTGATCCTGATCATCTCATTTCTTATCAAATTATTCATATTTACTCATTATTAACCTATCTTCTTATTTATCTCTAATTATTTTTGCATACAATACATTACTAACTTTGAATTCCTTAAATCAACACATTTTGAATTACTAATTTATCTTTTGCAATTGAATTACTCCTCACATTAACTCATTTTGTAAGTATTCTTATTATCTTAACAAATTTCACGACTTATACTTGGTTCACTTTACTACAGTTGATAAGAACATTGTAAACAACACATATCTGATGCAACAAGTAGATGACCAAAATGAGAAGATGGCAGGAGCAAAAAATTTCACAATGCTAGATTTAACAAAAGGATATCATCAAATGTGATCAGATCAAGAATCAAAAGAAAAAACAGAGCTCACTAGTCCATTGGGTTTATTATGTTAGTTGGTGTTGCCAATTGAAATGAAGACATTAGGGGTGGTTTTTTAAAAAAACAATGGATTCTATTCTTGGATCATTGCAACCAAAGTGCAGTGGAGTATATCAACAATACTACAATTTCTAGCAAAACTTATGAACAGCATAAAAAAGATAGTAAGAAATTATTGCAAAAAAAGAATTAAGAAAACATTAAATAAACTACAAAAAAATTGTTTGTGAAACAATTGGTAAAGTTATCAGTTATATGGTATTAAGAGAAGGAATATTGCAAATAAAAAAGATAGAGGCAATTTAAATGATTAAGGCTCTATCAACAGTCACATAAGTAGAAAGCTCCTCAGGGATGTTAAACTTTAATTTGTTGTTTAATTTGCAATTACAAAAACAGGGTAGAAAGTTTGCTAAAGTTGACCAGAGAAAGAAAAACAAAGTGAGTTTATATGTTCAATAGAACAGAAAAAGAATTTTCAGAATCTGAGTGAAAGTTTAACAACAGCTCTAATACTTAAATATACATATACAGAGAAGGAGTTTTATATCAAAACAGATGTGTTGACAATAGGGACGGGGGATGTCTTGTCACAACAATACTTTTCAGAAGAAGGTTATATCAACTTACCATAGGCATTTCCGTCAAAGGTCTTAAGAAAGGAGAAAAGAGATTATAGTACCACAGAAAGAATAGGTTTGGCAGTAGTTTGGGGGGTCAGGAATTTTAAGTCTTATGTGTTTAAAATAAAATTTACAATTGTAACCAATTTTCAGCATTAAAAGAATTAACAAAATAATAAAATTAGAAGGCTATCTGATGAGATAGGTAGAATACTTGAAGCAATACAATTTTGACATCATTTTTAGATCATAAAAAAATGTAGTGGCAGTATTTTGATCCTAAATTGTTTGGTTTTAATTCAATTAATGTTATAAAAAAAGAGCAAGAAGTAGAATTTAAGCGGAAAGAACAGACCTTTATTAAAGAGAATAAGCAAGAAGAGTTTATAAAAATTTTCATTAAAATACAACTAGTCACCTTAAGTGTCATGACCTACATGCTGCCTCCTTTTTAAGGACAACATGGTTCATTTCCAGGATTGCTGGCGACTACCCAAGCACTAAACAAAATTAAAAACGGACATTAGTTTATTAAAAGGACAAAAGATTCTTTAAAAAGCAAAGCTTGATAAAGAATAGAGAGAAGTATTTATGGACTCATTTTCATAGTTTATGGAGCGGGTCCTTATTGCAAGTTCTTGTAAACTTACTCAATTGGTCTAAAAATTAGAGGAATAAAACTTCACGTTTTATTCTTTAATTAGTGTAAAAACCACATAAATTGATGCGCAGCGGCCTTGATATTGACAATTGAATCTCGGAACTCCAAATAACCTTTTATTAATGATAAAGGACTTTATAAACTGTTGTAAACAAGGCGGCTCATGACATTAAGATTGCAAAGTTATGTGTATTCATGAAGCAATGTTTTTGGTGGAAAGAAATGTATAAAGATTTAAAAATCATTGAGGAGGTGTAATGTATGTACTTTTTATCAAAGTTAATAGGTTATCAACCACTGTAACCAATTAAATTAATCTATCCATTTCAATATTCTGGTAAATACAGGATATGTTAGATTAAAAGAAGTCCAGGGGAGAAACCAAAGTATGAATATTTTATGGTAGGTTTAATCATTTCACAAAGTAGGCAGAAGTAAAAGTAGCAGTAGCCAAGAACTCAAAATTCTAGGATTTATTTTGGATTCAATTGTTTTACCATTTTGGTTGTTTGATGTATACTAAAACTGATGGAGGGAAATTGTATGTTTCTGAGGCAATCAAATTATATTTTGTGATAGATTTCAAATTAAGCACAAGGTAACCTCACTGTACCATCCTGAGTCAAACAGGTTAGCAGAGAGATTTATAAGGACAATTAGAGGGAATGTTAGAAAATGTGAAATCAAATGAAATAACAGATTAAAAAAATGTGTTACATATAGCTGTAGCTGCATACCAAGTGTTCCACATTGTGGTACAGGTTTTTCCCTGTTTATGATACTATATAGGCAAGAAGAAATACTACTACAGGAGGTATAATATATCAAGGGAAAATAATAGTAAATTGCAAGCAAGAGATCAAAGAAAATTTTACTGAAATGAATAGAACATATGAACTATCAATGGCAAAAAGTAAAAAATATTTACAAAAAATTGAGGTTATAAGATAAACAAAAAGTGATAAGAAAAAGATTTACACATATTTGACAGACCAGGTTTGGTTCAATTGAAATGACATATGGCAGACAAGAGAATTTTTCAGTGCAATAGATTGGACCATGTGAAATAATGGCTGCTCCAGTTGGAGGTTTATATTTATATAAAATGATAGCAGGAGATTCAGTTATGATTTTCAATAAAAACTATCCCCAGTTTTTTAAACCATTATGAGGAGAAGCTCTTTAGATATAAGATTATAATAGATGTGTAGTCAGATATCATTAAGGAAATTGAGGGGGTAATGTTGTAAAGTAGTAAAGGCCTAAAACGAAGTTTCTGTGAATAATATTGTTTGGATTTAGAATAACAGGACTAGAAGATAGGTAAGAGAAAATAAGAGACAGTTGTGGGAAATAAAAATGATGATAAGACAATGATGAGACTGTTCAAATTGAGGAAAGCTCAAGTCAAGAGTAATAACCAGATAAAAATGTAATAATTAGCTAGGTTTAAGGTCAGTCTCATTAAAACTAGAAGAAAGGACAGTAAAAAAG
>CAOJZF010000503.1:0-18427 GCA_948465475.1 Thalpophila matura
AGGGATCAAGTTTAAAGGGCTAAGCTGAATGAGTCATAGTTACTATAAAGGGGCATCAGATTGAAGAAGGAAAGTATTATAGAGTAAAGTTTAGAGAAGAGAGAGATTGAGAGGTAAAAAAGATGGTGATATATATTCACAAAAGATTAAGCTCAAAAGGTTGATAAATAGTGTCTAAATTAGGAAAAATTAATAATGGGAGTTAATAAAAAATTCCAGAAGATAAAAATTAAAATTGGCCAAAATTAAGGAAGAAACAAAAGGTCACAGTCTCAATATTTAATTCAAATACTATCAGGGTATACTGAGAAAATACAAGCTTGACAGATTGGGAAACAGAAACTTTTGAGCCCAAGGACCAACCAAAATAGATTCTGTCTACATCTAACCTTGAAGGACATATGATTTAATGGGAAGTTCATTTTCATCAAAGCTTATTTCCAAATATATCTTTATTTTATACCTATTTTAGTATTCCTTGTTAAAAAATGTCTAAACACACTAACAATAGTAATCCAACTTGGGAATCCTCTGGAGAGGGGTTTGATGCCCTTGCTCAGCAGCCATTGGTTGGGAAGAGAACTGTTAGGGAAGTCCTGAAGGCTGGAGCTACCTTTTATAATTCTTGGCTTAAGGTATACGTCCACTTCATGAATTAGGGGATGATCAATTAGTGTCAGAAAGCTCTTGAGCTAGACATGAGACTTCTGATTAAGATAGATGGAAAATAAAAAGAAGTCTATGACCACATCTGGAAGATGGTGGGTCTTGTTTTCAACATGAAGCCCAATGTGGGAGGCTATAACAGCCAAGAACCCTGTGATAGTGTAGATCCAAGATATGTACCCCAGATTTAAATTTTTAGTGGGAAGGAGGAAGATGTTAATAAATTCATTGAGTACTTTAAGCTGAAACCATATCTACCCCTTGTGACAGAAGAATTTCCTACTTCAAGGCATTGCGTGTAGTAGAAACCAACCACACGTTTGTAAACTAAGAGTACTACACTTTTGACAAGATAAAACAAGTGTTCCAGTCATTGTATTGTACCTAGAAAACTGCCCTAAAAGCATTACAGAATGTTCAAATACTTTCTCTAAAGGAGGACATACCTGTAAAATATACAATTCCAAGTTAGAAAAACTCAAACTTTTCTTTATACCAGCTTTAGAAGAATAAAAAAATTTAATTAACCTGTTACTATAAGGGAACTGGAATGCTATCCATCAACAGCCCCAATCTTTTAAAAGAAAAAGCCTGTCTTAAGAGGAACTCTTAGCTGAGTGTATATAAATAGACAAAAAAGAGCCAAGGCCTCAACTCAACCAAAAAAACAGCAACTCCATTTTCCAGGTAGGGGGAAAGGGAAACAAACAGCCCAGTACTAGAGATCTGCATAAGGAGGTCAAGCAGTTGCAAGGATTGATAGGAAACTCAAGTGAAGAGAAGAAGAAGAGAAATTACAACCTGTCAAAAGTATAGTGCTGCAATTGCAACAAATACAGGAATTATGGCAGCAACTGTAATCAATGGGAAACTTGAGACAAGTCAGCCTCAGGGCATAAGAGTTTGGTAAAAGAAAGCAGGGAGTAGATACTGGGGTATCTACTTCTAAAAACATAAACCCTATAGACTCAGTTCTTAATTCAGGAAAAGTGGTTAGATTTTATGAGGAACCTAAGAAAAAGAACACCACATTGATTCAGGACAAAGTGAAAATCACAGGCCCCTCCATGTCTGTAGATAGTATTCTCATAGCCATGCCAGCGGATAGATTCAAAGGAATAACCAAGGACAAAGGCTTTGACCAAAAAGGATTCACCATTGCTTACAATATTGCCTTTTCCATAGATCAGTTCAAACGGTCATATGAGAACATACTCACAGTACCAGAGAAATTCAATGACCAACAGGTCACCACAACAGTGGACACTGGATGCACCAGAGTGGTGCTGTCCCAAGGATTCATCAAATGGTTGGGACTCCAGGCGGAAAACACTGCTACCATGACCCTAACCTTGTTATCTAGCAACAAGACAGTACCTAGAAATATTTTATAAAAACTAAGAATTTAGGCTAAGAAAAAAGTAATCAAGCTCCCTGAATTAGTGGCAGAAGGATTTCATTACAGCCTCCTTTTGGGAGTAAACTGAATAGGAGCCCCCAAGGCCCAGTTGAGAATAAACAACCAGATACTCACAGTTAATGAAGAGAATACTAAGATGAGCCCAGTACAGGATCCTATCAGTCAGTTATGTGGAGAAATATCTAATATGCAGATCTACAACTGTGTAGAGATCCCATTAGGGGAAACCACCCACCTGTCTATTTTTTACAACCCCATAAGGAGTAATGACTTGTAAATTTTCATGTTAAAATAGAACATAAGTTACAGGGCAGCATATTGGTATCCCCTAACAAGTTAGGATTTGTAGATCAAGTTTCCCTTAAGAACTTGTCTGCAGCTCCTTTGACACTTCATCTGGGGCAGGCCATAGGAGGCTTTACAGATATTGGAAAGCTTCTTTCCCTGATAAAAGACAATTTTCAAACCTTTTTTACATTGGTATTGATCTAGTTAGTATTATATCTTATTTGTAAAATCAAGAACAAAAAACTCAGAGTAGTCTGTTTGGCAGATTGGCTCATTTGTTATCTAGAATCAGGTATTATGTAGGACTCATAGATATCAACTAACAGATAATATTAAATAACCCACACCTTATGAGGAGTTGTACTCCCAGATACTCTTAGATAGTGAGAGCAGCAGTAATTGAAGAAGTAGGACAGTAAGAAGGGGCCAAATTCATTGTACTTTTTAATCAGTCCATATTCTGCACCCACAATGTGTATAAAGAAAAAGGATAGGAATATGAGACTAAGTATTTATTTTTTAATGGTAAAAAAGCACATAGCAAACAATGAGTATCTGTTGCTTTAAATAGATAAGTAGCTCAAGGCAATGAAAGGTTCTGTGATATTCATAACATTAGACCTAATCAAAGGGTACCACCAGATGGAACTTCTTCCTGACTTAAAGGAGATCACTGACTTAATAAAACCAATAGGGTTGTTTCAGGGATGGTGTTTCCCATGGCATAAAAACCTCAGGGGCTGCTTTCCAAAGATTAATGAACAAAATTCTGGGAGATTTACAACCTAAATGCGCAGTAGTATATATTGATGACATAATCAAATTTAGCCAAACACCAGGACAACACATTAAAGACGTAGAGGAAGTCCTCAAGAGGTTATCCTAATCAAACCGGAAGATTAATGCAAGAAAATGTAGTTTTTCTTAGCCCAAAGTACAAGTACTAGGGCACATTGTAAGAGAAAACAGTTATAAAACCAAACCAGAGTTAGTTCAGGATATTATAAACATGAAGGCTCCTAAGGACAATATAGGGGTGAAAAGATTACTAAGAACAGCAAATATCTACCAGCACTTTATACTAAACTTGCTCAGAAAAGGTAGAGCCTTTAAGCACTTGCCTAGAAGGTAAAAAAAGGATCCTTTAAATGGGTAAATTATCAAAAGAAGGTATTTAAAAGGATAAAGCAGATATTATCTTCCAAACCCATGTTGAAATATCTGGACCTATAAAAATGGATTGAAATTGAAACAGACACATCAAATGTAGGTATAAGAGCTGTGCTAACCCAGAAGCACCTGGTAAATAGAGAAGTACAGGCCCTACCAGTAGCCTATGCCAGCCTCACACTGAATAAAGCAGAAAGAGATTGTAGCACCAATAATTATTAAGGTTTGGCAGTAGTTTGGGCTGTAAAAAAATTCAAAACCTACATGCATGAGACCCATCTAAGAATAATAATTGACTATACTGCCCTTAAGGCGCTAAAGGAAAGGAGGTACTAGATAGACAACTAGAGTAATAGTCTAACTACATAATTGAATTTGAATTTGAGATCTTATACAGACCTTAGAAGAATGACATGGTAGCCAATCACCTCTCCCAAGCTGTGAATATAATCCTGGAGATCCAGTACATCCGCACAGAAAGGAAAAAATAAAAAATTGTAACAGAGTATATGTGCCAAAAGAAGATAGGGAGGCAATAATGTCCTAAGAACATGTAGCTGCAATAGGACATTTGAAGAAAGCCAAACTATTGGACTAATTAAAAGCCTGATTCATTGGTAAGGGATAATAGAAGATGTTAAAAAGGATCATTGACTCATATGACATATGCAACAAACTTTATAAAGTGATTGGGTACCAACCATTGTAGCTAATATTAGTGAAAGACCCTATCCAGATATTATCTATAGACACAGGATACATAACTTCCCCTAACAGGAAGAAACACTATTTTTTACTAGCAATTGATTGCTTTACCAGATATATAGTAATAAAAATTATGCCATCCTAAAATTCAAGAATATCATGGGGTTACTCAGCAAGGATATCAATGCAAGATATAGATATCCCTCCACCATTATTACCAACAAATAAAAATCCTTCAAATCAGATGCATTAAAAAGATACCTGTGGGTGTATAAGATTCACCACATAGTAGACAATCTTAACCATCCAGAATAAAATGGTATGATAAAAAGAACAATACAAACCAGTAAGGGATGATGGGGAAACTAAATCTGGAAGAGATCAAACAATGGAAGGGGAACATTGATTTGGCAGTTGCAGTATACCACATAGTACCCCATCAAGCCACAGGATACTTGACTTTAATGATGTTATACAGTCAGGAAGCAATAAACCCAGAGAGATACCACATACATCATATGACTCATTTTACCACTACTAAAAGGCAGTGGATTTGTTTGTGAAAAAGTTGAAAAAATCCACCACATTGCCTATATAACAAGCAAAAACTATCAGCAGAAAACCAGATATTGCTTTATAAAGAAGAGTGCAGGGACATAATCAGGTCAGAATTCAGAATAAAAGACCTGGTCTGGATTGGTATCTGAAAGTAAAGTCCAGAAATGAAACAGAAAAAGTTCAAATGGGTAGGACCATGCAAAATTATAAATATCACTTCTGGCGGACTGTACAATGTAGAGTGATGGATAGGGGAGAAAAGATGTAGAATTAGGAGGGGGACTGCTTTTTCCCAAAAGACAGAAAAAATAACAGCACTAAGTTTTTTTGCGTCCCTAAACTACTTATAAGGAACAGGGGTTGTGGTCAGTCTAAACAAGTTATTTATGTTCCTCCAACCAATATTTTTCTAAATAATAGGGGAAATTAGTTTTTAGAATCAATATGAGTTAATCTAAAAAAGGTTGATAAATAATGTCAAAAATCAAGACTAATTACTTTTTAGAGTTAATTATAAAGTTCCAGGAGACTAGAACTAAAAGTGGATAGAAAATCATGTAAGAAATAAAAGGTCACAGGCTTGATATAACAATATAAACCTTATTAGGGCTTCATTGAGAAAATACTAGCTTGACAAATTGGGAAAAAGTAAGCTTTGAGCCCAAGGACCAACTACAATAAATAGTGCCTCCATCTGGCCTTAGAGTATATTTGATATGAAATTAAGCTCAGTTCCAATTAATTACATTTAAAAATCTATTTTTTTTAAATTATTATAGTATTCCTTATTAAGAAATATCTAAAGATGCCAACAATATTACTTAAACTGGGGAATCCTCTGGAGAGTTTTTGATGACCTTGCTCAGCAGCTATTGGTTGGGAAGAGAACTGTTAGGGAATCCCTAAAGGCTGGGGCTACTATCTATAATGCTTAGCTCAAGGCATACATCCACTAAAGAATAAGAAAAAGACTACTATGTGTCAGAAAGCTCTTGAGCTAAAGATAGGACCTCTACCTAAGATGATTAGGAAATTGAAAAGCCAGCTACTACATCTGGAAGATGGTGGGTCTGTTTGTCAACATATGGTTGAATATTTTCTTTGATATAGGGAGGGGAGAAGAGTTTAGGAGTTGAATTTTTATGAATAAGTAGGGAGAAAGGGAGTGAGGGAAGGGGGGTTAGATTTATTGGGTTTGAGGAGGGTAGAGAGGCTAGACAAGATAGGGAGATTGATGACTAGGGTAGTGGTATAAATGAGAGAAGAAAAGATTTTTGAGATAAAGAGAGAGGTTAAATGATAATGAAAATTAAAATTGATGTATAAAATAGAGGGGGATATTTTAACTTTATAATGGATAGATAAATAGGTAAAGCAAAATGGGTTTTAGGGGGTAGGGTAAGAGTAGCCATATAGATTGATATACTAGAAGATTGTAAAGTAAAGAATTTGTAAATATGTCATCAAGTGGTAGGAAGTTCAGGTCAAAGGAAGTTTTTTGGGGGGTTAGTTGGAGGGGATAAAGGTAAGCCCTAAGTAAAAAGTTAGGAGAGATCTATCAACAATAGTAGTCAGAAAGTTAAAAGAGAGTTTTGGGAGTTTTTTGGTAGGATAAGGTGGGGCTTTTAAATTATAGAGTGGAGGAGGATAAGTATAATAAGGGTTGACTAGGTGTAAAGGGGTAGGAGACTAGTTATTTTGGGTCATTAGGAAGTTAGGAGGGGTTAAATAGAGAGATTGAGAGTGTTATAGATTTTCTTAAAGTTTTTATAGGAGTTTAGGAAGGGGGTAGGGAGAGAGTTAGGGAAAGGGTTGTCTATATTAGGTCTAAATAAGGTTTAAGGTTATGGTGGAAGGGAGGGGAATTTAAATAGGTTATGAGAGGTTCAAGGAGAGATTGGGATTGAGTGAGGTGAAATATGATTTGAATTTTTGGCGGAGTCAAGGGATAAAGGAGGGGATTGGATGGGAAGGAGGGGAGGAGTTAAGTTGATTGAATAAAGTAGGGCAGAAGAGGGGAGGGGAAGGGAGATTTTATAGAAGGTGAGGTTGAGTAGTTAGAGAGAGAAATGTAGGTGATGGATGATGGTTGTGGAGGTAGTCAGGGGTTTGATTTTTTCTGTGAGTAGATTGGATTAAAGGGGAGGCTGTCAATGATTTACTTTAGTTTTCTTCTTATCAAGTGATTAATGGTGACTATCCTCTTTTATATATGAACAGAGATAAAAATTTGGGGATTGTGGATGAGGATTATTGTTGGATGGATAAAGATTACGACAATGTGAAGTTCCGGATTTTTAGTCTGATAACTTTAGTGACTTCAGGTACTTCTCGTAGAAGTAATTTGCACCTTCGATGGCGTGATGGATGGTCTCGAAGGAGTGGATCGTACCAGCGATATAGATCCCATCCGTACCTTGGACTTGGTGAAGATTTTTATAGAAGTTTTGATGGAGGGAGGTGGTGGTGACGTGAGGGAAGTAGGGCCAATTACGGTAGCCGGTGATGGCGGTAGTAGGGTTTGGGGAGTTGGTGAGGGTATTGAGATCTTTGAGGAGGAGGTAGTACATGGCACGGTACTCTTCGAGGGAGGCGAGCTCTTTAGAGGGACCGGCGTACCAAGCGTAACCGGCGTAAGCTTTACGTTGACGGAGGAGACCGGTGAGGTGCCCTTTTCCAGGTGGTTCCTGAGGGTAAGGTTGATTAGGATCCAAGGTGGCGAAGTAGGCGAAATCAGTGAGGTGAGGGTTATGAGTGATGAAGGTGGCGTACTTTGAGATGACGACTGGTTCCAGAGCGGATAGAAGTTTTGAGTTACTGATGAGTTGTTTCATGGTACTGTGGAGTGGGGGGAAGGCGGTGATGACTTTACGGCAGGTATGAGTCCCCTTCACGTTTTTATTATGGAAGTGAAGTTTAACATAATTTTGATAATTCTCTATTTTGGTAATACGATAATTTAATCTCATATTGAGATCTCGGGAGTAAGCTAAGAACACTTGATCTAGTCCATCGACTACTACATAGAGTGGTTCGTTTAAGTCACCGTGTTCATCGATGATATTTAAACCGTAAAGAGCGGGAGTTTCGAATACTGAACCATAACCACATACAGTGACTAGAAGTTGTGAAATGGGTATGAACTCCTTTAATTCATTCTTAATTAACCATTCCCCTAAAGAAATAAACAGATCAGGATTGGCATTCAAATAACCTGGACTAAGATCAACTTGACTCCTCTTTATAAGATACCGTTTCCTCAATCCGCTATAATCAACCGGTAGATACTTTCTAGTCAGATTTGTTCCCGGTTTAAACGCGATATACTCGGTATGAGGAACCGGTTGTAATCTCACCCCGTACCTCTTGAATAATTCTAATGAGTGATGAGATTGTTTAGAGAATAGTAACGGACCTAGATCTACCAAATATTCACCGCCGTTACGTCGCCAGGTGACTGCTTTACCGCCGGCGAAAGGCTGTTCATCGAAGACTAAGGTCTTCACACCACGAGAGTTTAATCTTTTGGCAATGGTCATCCCCGTTGCACCACCACCTATTATACAGGTGGGGATACCGTAATCAGCTGTCACCCAGCTTATTAGTAATATAATTTTCAAGATGGCTAAAATTGTATACGACATGATACAAAATTATCTTATATCGATGAACACTAATTCATTAAACATAATTTAATTTCAATTGAAGTTTAGCTATATATAGTCATATTCATATTTCTATTTAAAACTACCTTTTATTCTCTATTTATCAATCCCCCTATAAATTGTATTCTCTAAAATTTCGATAATTTATTGGAATTAATTTTTTTAATTATCAATATCATACCCTAAACTTTCTCCCTACTCGATCTTGTAAAATAAATAAATAAATAAACAAGTAAATAAAATATACGCCCTACCGGGGTTTACATAGAATAATAGATCAAAAGCGAACCTTGATAAATTTATTTATTTTCTCCATCAAAAATTAAAACTCGCGAGTTGACTAGTATCAAATTGACCATATAATAAAATTTAACTTTGAGCCGATTAAAAATAAATGTTATTTTTTAAAAAGAAGACTAAAGTGAAGACCTTTAAAGTGTTTCTTGTTCGATTTAGATTCTAGTAGGTTTTTCTCTCCCTATCTTCTTATTAACTAATTTTCCATCCCTAAAGATCCATTATCTTCATCTTCACTCCCAACCTCTCTTATATATACAGGGTTCTTCTTTTTGGGGAGGGAGAGAAATTTATAGATTCATTGGATCAATTCTTAACTCAAATTATGTATATTTAAAAAACCAAAGAATCAGAAAAAACAATCATTACGTTTTATAAGTTTCATCTTATTATGTAATATAAAAATCATATTTCTTTTTTAGATAATATAAGGCAATAATTTAGATAAGTTACAGCCACTGATAGATCTTGTTTTCTAAATTTTAAATTGAGATCCATACAAAATTGAATGATTGTTCTTATAGTTTTTTACTTCAAAAATATATAGATTAGCCTGTAAAAGACATAAAATTAATCTGTAAAGTAGATCACTTAACCCCCCCAAAAAAAATCTCAGTAAATTTACTAAAACCTTTTATTCCATAATTAAGATCTTTAAAAAGGGTAATATCTCTGTCAAAAAACAAGGTTTTTGTAGAGAGGCATACTACTTAAAAAAGAGCCCTTGATAGTATGAAGACTATCAAGCACAAGGGTTGTATTAAGGATTTATAGGACTATAATTAGTCTAATAGAATATGAATTAGGAAGTATTGAATTTGATTGCCTTTAGAATTTAGAATCTGGTAAGGGAAGATGTTAATAAATCTTTGCTGTCAGAATTATGAATTAGTGTACAAAGGGCAACATGAATACAGTTGCCAAGAGAATATAAAGTCTCAAAGATTATGATTGAATTAGATCCTTTCAGTATAATGATACCTAGATTGGTTCACTAGTTGCCTGTTGTTTATCCTTTCAATAGATATTATACCTAGATAATAAGACAATATTTTTTAATAGCAGAGCTTTGATAAAAAATCTATCAGCTATTAACTAAATTAGTGAGATATGAATATAATGCTAATATAAATTATATATAAACTTTATTAGTAAAATTATACTGTTCTTTATTATGATTTTAGCTATTATTTTATAGCCAATTGTTCAGAGGATTTGGCCTAGTTCAAATCTTAACAGTGGATAGTTTTGCGGCAATGGAATTTAGGTTAACATTTGCCGGAGGATCTAGGCGTTTGAGTTGGACTAATTTTGCCTACATTTAGTCTTAGAGACTCAATACTATAGCAGAAAAGTTTGGCATGGGATTCCTACCAAATAATAACATTTCTAGGTAAGCAGCCTATAGTCATTAGTTGCCCATTTGTTTACAATTTCTATAAATGATTGCCAATTGCAATCACTTATAACTCAAGTGTGTAGTTCCATTCTCACTTGATCTAATGGATTATGAACATATGACAATAGGTTAGTGATCAGTTGTTTGGCTAATCAGTACAATATTTGATATTTCCCCCTGTTTGATTTGTCAAACAGATGAGCAATAAGTTAAGATTTCTTTGTGTAATCAAGTTAGCATATCAATTGCCAAGTTTAATTAATTTATTAACAAGAAGGAGTTGTAACATATTTTTGGTGATAACCAAAAATATCTCACTTTAATTCAATTTTCTCAAGTATGGCCGGCAATGATCAAAGTACCCAATCAGTTGGAACTACTCTAATGGAGTTCTAGAGCAAGCTAGGCCTTGAGGCATTAGGTCACGTGCATAAGCTTCCACAAAACGTCCAGATGGAATTGTTTGCGGCTGCAAGACAAGTAGGGAACCATCCTGAGTCTTGGTTTTTGGCACTTACTTTTGGTTGTTCCAGGAAGAACTTAGAGAAGGAGAGAGAGAAGGAAAAAGAAAAGGAGAGTGGAAAGGAAGAGGAAAAGGGAGAAAAGGAGAAAAGTTCAAGCCCAACTCCTGGCCCTTCAGGCACTCTTCCTTTGGTGATAAGAAAGGAACCGGCTCAGGTACCAATTCCTAGCATTGGAAGTAAGAAAATTTGGCAATGCTTCATTATAAATTTTCTGATTCATTGTTTTTTTGTTTTTTTTTAGGCTCTGATAGACTTCAATTCATGAATAAAGAAGTCTACCCTGTTCACATGTTATTATGTGAGGGGGATTACTTTGCTGAATTTTTCAATTGTTTACAAGAAAACTGCCTGGCTTGTGGCCAAATTTACTCAGAAATTAAAAAGGGTTTTAAAAAGCCAAATTCCAAGGACGTCAAAGTAGTCTTGAAGATGTTTACGGTTTTGTCAGATAAGCTTTTGCCGCCTGATGTCAATATTGATGATCAGAACCAAGATATCCAGCAGGCAAATAGTTTCATTGACACGGTTCTAGGATATTGGTCTCTTGATGTGAAGGACTGGTCAAATACTATGGAGGTCACTTATGGCTTTGTCTCCAAGCAGAACCTGGAATATCAGATCACAGACAGGACAAATTTTGCCTTTAGTTTGTTAAAGGATGGATTTATCCAGGATGAAGTGGTTCATATGTGTTTGTTAGGACACTACATCCTAAGTCCTCTGCCAAAGGTTGCCAGTAATTGGGAGGATGCTGTACCCAAAATAATGAACTTTGCGTTCAGGGGGGTAGTGAAGTCAAGATGGCCATTTCCCAGTCAATTCTACCGCTACTATTCTGATTTTATCTATGACTGCCCTGTTCTAGCGGCAATATTTTCACCCAGTTCAAATCTTTGTTGGCTTCTGCATTGAGGATGTATCTTTTTGTTGCCATTATTCTAGTATAGTGCTCTTCAACAGGATACTCTGAAGATAACTCTCCATATGATCCTTTGTCTATATTCCACCCGGCACCAACTGGATTGGACTACTAATGGGGACTATTCCCCTAATAGTGATCTTATGGACAATGACCCTATAACTGAGGTGCCGAGAGCAGCTTGGCCACGGCCCATAACTTGAAGTGAGAACTTGAGATGTAATTGATCTCAATTACATACTGAGGACAAAGGAGACGGCAAAGAACAGGGAAGGCAGAGAAGAAGAACTAGAGGAGGCAAAGACAAAGATGAAGATGACAACAGTACTGCAAGTGCATAACATTCTTTGGTAATAAAATATTTTATTAAAGTTATTGAAATTTATTTTTAGTGAATTATATTTTTGTTGTTTTTATAAAAAATCTTGAGATAAAAATGGAAAAATTATTAGTTAATTATTACATAGGTACATTATTTTATTGGCAGGATACTCTGGTTAGAGCAATACCTTCCGTATGTATTTGGCGTGGATTTTTGTGACTATAAGGCCGGTCTCATTATCCTTCAAGGAATAGTTGAATTAGCCGGTCTTCTCAATGATAGTCATAGGTCCATACCATAAGGTAGCTAGTTTAGTGGTTCTACTGTAACCACAATTGTGGTGATATATAACTTGTTCATCCACTTTAAACTCTTCAACTGGTTGGCAAGTGGATAATGCCTTGTTGTGGGCTTTAATCTTCTTATTCATTATGGAGGAGTATGCCTCAGTTTGGATTTTAATTAATTTATCCACCAGTTGTAGAATGTATTCCAAGGGTGATACAGACTTAGTGTCCTTTATGAGGGAATAAAGTATTGGGGGCATAGCTGGTTGCCAACCATATATCATTTGAAACGGGGTCTTTTGAGTCAAGCTATGATATCCAACATTGTAGGCAAAGACAGCGGAAGTGAGTAGCTGGGACCAGTTGCTAGGCAAGTCAATCACAATTTTCCTTAGGATCTTCTCAAGGGTTCTGTTTACTTGTTCAACTTGTCCATTGGTTTCTAGATGGTAGGGGGTACTTAAAACCCCTCTTATCCCCATCATGTCATTTAATTGGGGAATGACGGTGCTAGTAAAATTAGCACCATTATTGGTCAGAATGAATTGAGGGCACCCATGGCAATGGATGACCAATTCCAGTATAAATTTGGCAACGGTAATAGCTCCAAGATTGTCAATAAATTTAGCTTCAACCCATTTTGTTAAGTGGTCAATACAGACAATTATGTACTTATAGTTGGTAGTTGATTTTGGTAGCGGTCCTATAAGATCTATACTTATAGTATGCCAGGCGTAACCAGGTTGGACTAACTTGTAAGAAGTACTTGGCAAAAATCTTTTGTCAAGTTGGCAAAGTTGGCAGCAGACTATGTAGTTGGCAACATTGTGAGTTATTGACTCTCAATAGTAGTCTTCCTTTATCTTCTCAGAGGTTTTCTTAAGAGCTCCATGTCCTACAAGACAGTGGCAACGTTTGATGATCTCAGTTTGGTCTGATGGTTTGGCAAAATGTTTCCATTGGCCATTAATCATCTTCATTAGCTGTCCTTTTTGAGTCTCAGTATTCTCTGCAGAAACTTGTAAGATTTTTTGGATTTCTTCTACTTCTTGAGGCCAGAGTCCTGGTTGGGAAATAAGATTGTATAATTGATCAGCTTCCTTAGAGACCAGGGCGACCATAGGGAGGCAAGAGAGGCCGTTGGCATCTTGGTGTTTATTGCCAGCTTGATGTATGATCTCATAATCATATGCTTGTAACTTTAATGCCCATTGAGCCAGTTGTCCTTCTGGCTCTTTTAGGCTACGTAACTATCTCAAAGAAGAATGGTTGGTAACCACTGTGAATTTAGTTCCATGTATGTATACACAGAACATTTTACAGGAGTGTATAACGGCGAGGCATTCTTGCTCTGTAACAGTGTAATTTCTTTTGTGAAAATTTAAAGTTTGTGAACAGTAGGCAACAGGATGCTCCTCTTGGTCATTACCAATTTGTGATAATACTCCACCAATAGCAGTTAAACTTGCATCAGTTTGAATGATGAAAGGCTTACTAAAATTGGGGTAAGCTAAGATGGGTTTCTCAGTCAAAGCCTTTTTGAGTATTTCAAAAGCCTCCTGGCAATTGTTTGTCCATAGAAATTTGTTATCCCCTTTTAACAGGTGGAAAAGTGGCTTTGCTGTTTGAGCAAAGTTGGAATTAAATTGACGGTAGTAGCCAACCATACCAAGAAAGACTTGTATATCCCGTTTAGATCCGGGAGTAGTCATTTTGTTGATTGCCTCAATCTTTGGCTCTTGTGGACGTAAACCATTCTTATTGACCACAAACCCAAGATAATCAATCTGTTCTTAAAAAAACTGGCATTTACAAGGTTTGAGTTTTAAATTATCCTTTATAAGTTGGCAAAAAACCTTTTCTAAGTGTTTGATATGATCTTCAAATGTTCTAGAAAAGACATTTATGTCATCTAGATAGACCAAAACGCAACTCATTTTTTAGATCATCAAGGATAAAATCCATAGCTCTTTGAAACATTGCTGGAGCGTTACATAGTCCTTGCAGCATATGTGTTGGCTGGTATAACCCTTGGCTAGTGATTATAGCACACTTGGCCTGATCTTCTTCAGGAAGATCAATTTGCCAGTAGCCCAAGATCAAATCCATTGCCAAAAAATAGCGTGCTCCTCCTAACTGGTTGAGAGCATCCTCTATACAAGGGAGAGGGTAGGAATCCTTCCTAGTGATGTCATTCAGTTTCCAGTAGTCAATAACAACTTGGTTGGAGCTGTCTTTTTTCTTGACTATTAACATGGGAGATGCCCATGGCAATTGGGACCGTTTTAATAATCCTTGATCCAGCAATTTCTGAATCTTGTTACTGACCTCTTTGTTGGCAGCCCTAGATCTTTGGATAGGTTGGAGTTTGATTGGGTCATGGTTATCTGTGTTTACTGTGTGTTGCACGTTTCTAGCTAACCCAAGGTTGGTATTGTTTGCCAAAAAGACCTGTTTGTATTTTTCAAATAATGCAAGGGCCCGCTCCTGTTGGTTGCCAGTAAGTCCCGTCAAATTGTCTCTAGAGAAGACAGCATTGATGTTCCCAAATGTGGAATCACTGATTCCCATGTCTCTGAATTCACCAAATTCAATTATATTGCCAACCTCATAATTAGGGACAATATGCAGGTAGGCAAGAGTTTGACCCTTTTGGACCTCAAGGGGATTTTTACTTAGGTTCACGCAAAGAATGTTGATATCTTTATGTCTAGTGAAAATTAAGCCGGGGGCAATCCAGGGTTCTTTATGGGACTTTTCCCAAGGAGCTATAACTATCCCATGAGAACTGTTTGGAATGGAGACAATCAAACTGGTGGAGATTATTTTTTGAGAGCCACTAGATATGGTGGTAGACAAGATAGCTCAAAGCATTATACCTTTGTATTTGTACATTTGATTTGGCAATTTCTTGTTACAGAGGTTGGTCAACTGACATTCTATTGGCACAACTCTGTTGTCATATACAAGGTTGATTGTGTGCGTTTTAGGTTTATCCTCTTTCTCCTTGTAAGATAGAGGGATATCCTGATTCATCATTGTGAATGTATTTTTGCCAAAATTTAGTAATACCTTATGCTTTTGGAGGAAAAAAGTTCCTATCAGTATGTTGTAATTACTATTTGGTAACACTATGGCTGGAGTAGTGACTTTAAGGGGTCCTATTCATAAGGGGAGAGCTGAATATGCTCCCAAGGAACAAACAACCTCAGTGCTGGCAGTGCTATATGGCTGGCTATGATCAATGTTGGGTTGGAGCTTTAATCAATGCACAAGACAAGTGGAAACTATTGTGCCTGGGGCGCCAGAATCCACAATGGCTCTGACTGGGATTTTATTTACCCAAAGACTTATGTAGGCGCACTGATTGCCAGTATTGTCCATTTTCTTAGAATACAGAAGGGGTGCATTTTCTGGAAATTTGGCAAAGAATTGTTGCAGTTCACAAATAAGACTGGGATTATTCTTTGCCCAGCTTTCAAGAGGTTTTCTCACAGTGATATTCTTAAGCTAGGAGTTTTCTGGGGGAAGCTTGGATTGTAGAGCAGCTTCTCCTACTTTGTTTTCCAGGATCTGTCAATCATTTGGTTTACTGACTATTTTCTTGGCAGATTCCAGGATTTGTTTTTCTTTTTTGGCAGCGGCTGACCAAGTTATAGTGTGAACATCCCCTGCAAGTACCTGATGGGTGAGTTCTATGGTTTTGGTAGCCAGAGCCATATGTAATATTTTTGGGAGCAAGTATTCATCATTGCCTTTTTTGTCCAAGAGAATTTTCCTATCAGGAGGAATGTTAGGAACGGTTAAGGGAGGATCCTTAGCGGGGTAAGAGCATTCATCTCTTACTCTGCTTCCTCTTTTCCCTGGTCTTTAGTGCTTTGATTGGCGGAAGATCCTTGTACTAGGTTTACATTTTTACGTTGTGACCAGCATCTGGCGGTGTTGTGTCCTAGTTTCCTGCAATTATTACACCTGGGACGCTGATGGGTTTCCTTCCATTCTTCCTTCACTGTTTTTTCTGTTACAACACTTTCCTGGTGGCAAGTATCACTTTCACAATTAGTTGGTCAATTATTCCTACCATTCCAGGAGTTATTGTTGTTGTTATATTGGTTATCCCTAGAATAGTTGTTGGGGAAAGCTTTGGCAATGGAATTAATGGTGTTGATTTTTTCAACTAAAAGTTCTGCACTGACGGCTTGTGATAGCTCTCCTGATATGGTAAGCAGAACTGGAGAGTTGCCATCAAGTGCTTGCCTCATTGCAATGCTAAGGTCATTTTTACTTAAAGCCCCAGCAATGTGAAGCAGTTGTGCTTCCAAAAGGAATTGTTGTCCAAAGTCTGCTAGGGATTCACCTTGATTAATTTTCATTATCATAAATTGGTCCTTCCTAAAGTTTACTTGCTGAGGGCTACTATGTCTACAAAGGAGAGCGTTGTAGGCATTTAGATATGTCCAGTTTTTTCCAAAAATATTTGGCATTATGTACACAGTTTCCTCAGGGCCAATCTGGCATAACAGGGTATTTATTTTTTCCTTATCAGTAGCCCCTTCCATAGAGGAGTCAAAAATCTGTAAGAAAGTATAAATACATCCTTTCTTGTCAAACTTGGGAAGGTAAGATGGTTTAAACCTTCCTTCTTGGGGATACTGGCCAGAACCAGAAGGCGTTGGTTTTATGTTTGCTGATTTAATTTGATCAAACAGTCCTTTGCCAGGAATATTGTTGTTGTGGTAAATGCCTTGTCTTGGCATAAATCCTTCATGGTGTAGACTGGTCAAGGTAGAAGGGTATGATGGGGTGACTGGATCCTTGCTCTGCTTATTATTATTTCAATCAATTTGATGTTGATTGATTGCAATTCTGACTGGTAGTGTTTGGCAATGGAAAAATGCAAACGTTTGAGTTCTGCAAAATTGGCGTGTAATAGGAAATTACAATGTTCAAGGCTCTTGTTTTCCTTGGCTAGTATTCCTAGTTTCTTGCCTTGATCTGATAGTTGAGATCTTAGGTTTAGATTATCCGCCTTCAGGTTAGAGCTTTTGACTAGAATTGCCTGGAAGGAAGGATGCTCCTCTAAGGGTACATATGTAGGAGGTTCTTCTTTGGTCCTAGTATTTGGGTCTGAGAAAACAGAACTGGTTTGAAAAAATTCAAGGTCACTACAAGTATCATTTAGGTCTGCCTCTTGTTTGTGTAGTCTGTCAGCAAGAGATTTTTAAGACTCTATAGTGGCCTGGTGTTGCGTCTCTAATGTCTGAAGTGTGTCTCTCAACTTCTCAAGTTCAGAAAAGCATTTACAGTCACATTCATTAGCGGGTTGCATATTTACACAGGTACTAACCTGATCTATCACTCTATGGAGTGAGTCAAGTTCCTCCCGTACACCAGTTATGGTGTGTTCATAGTAGTTGGTAACTTGCCTAACTTTTTCTGTGCTTACAATTTGTTGCCTCTCAATTTCTTGAATAGTTGAGTTGGCGTAATCACAGTGTTGATAGGTATCTTGTTGCCACAAGAGAGTGAGTCCTCTTCCATCTATTAAGGAGTTCACTATGTTTGTAATTCCCTTATTAATGGAGGACTTGACATGATTGATGCGGTTTTGTAGGACACCATAATCTGTTTAGATAGAGCTTACTGTGCCCCTTATTTTGGCAAAGGAAGAGTGAAGCTGGTTGTTGAGTGTGAGTTGATCCTGTTGGCTGGCTTCCATAAACTGGTTGAGTACAACCACAGTGATCTGTTGGTTTGCCATGGACCGGCGCAAGAAGTGTAGGCAAGGTTGGATATACTGTGAAAGAAAATTGCAAACTTTATCTTGGAGTAGTAAATTGTTGTAGAGATTTCTGTACCAAGTTTCTTGATGCCAACAGAAATGCTTGATCTTATGTTCCTGCCCAGTATGTCCTTTATAAAGGACAACCTCAGTATTGGTTTGGATACTATTTATGGTGATGTTTCCTTTGGTGAGTTGTTCTTCTACAATCATCAGTTCATTATTGTTTGCCAATGGTCTACATATCCTTGGAGAAAGTAACTCTCAATAAGTTCCATCTTTTTCCTCAACCTTAATTCTTACGCTACAGGATGGGGTTATAAAATTATTGAATAGAGGGTGAATTGGTGTGTTAGCTGGTTGGTGTTGTTCAATATGATGAGGGCTAGACTTATAGTCCTCTAGATGTTTGGCAGGAGAGTTTT
>CAOJZF010000504.1:0-18361 GCA_948465475.1 Thalpophila matura
AAACTGGTGGTGAACTGTATCTTTCCAATTCATAGAATATTTTTTCAAGATTCTTTATCCTCTAAAGTCAACTAAGAGTTATCAATAGTAGTTGACCTCATAGTATCTGTGATGGTTTATGGAAGTTTAAGAAGGAAGATAGAGGGTAGAATTAAGGAGATTATAGGTTAAAATTATATGAGGTAGAAAGATAAGAATTAAGTCATACTAAACAAAGAAGTGAGTAGGTAGGTAGGGTTAATTAACTTGTCTTGGGCTTGAGTAGAGTTGGATTTTTTTTGGGAGTGAGTGGGGGGCGGTGGTGGAAAGTTTATATAAAGGGTGGGAGGAGAGGGGTTGAGAATTTTTAGAGTTAGAGGTAGGTAAATGGGAGGTTGATAGGAGGTGGATATAGAGGATTAGAGGTGATTTGAAGGTGGTGAGAGGTATTTGGTAAGGATCTGAAGATGGTAAATGGAAAATGGGAGTGAAGGGAGTCTGAAAGATGGTGGTAAAGGGGAGATGAAAACTTGGTAGGTGAGAGTTTTTCTTGAAAGGTGGGGAGGATAGGGTAGGGTAGATTAGAAAGTTTGATGGGAAGTTAATGGTAAGGAGGGGAGTTAAGGTAGGGGTAGGGGTAGGTTAATAGAGGGGGTTGAGGATAGAGTTTAATTGGGAAAGAGGGAGGTAGGAGGATTTTTTTTGTGGGAGTTTTTTTGGTAGGTAAGGGGTGGAGGGGGGGCTTAGAAGTTGGGAAGGAATAGGTTTTTTTTTGTAGATGATGTTGATGATAGTGGAAGTCTGGAGAGGGTAGAACTTGTTGAGGTTGATGGGGAGGAGAGGGTGGGATGGAACTGGTGGGGGTTGGTGAGGGAGGAGGGTCAGATGTGGTCAATCAGAGAGGGGATTATAAATTTGGTACAAGTTGATCCATAATTCTTTTTGTGAGTTTCGTAAAAAAAATTTATGAAAACTTGTAGGGAGACCTAACAACTACATTAGATTTAATTTTAGGAGAGATTGATGTGGCGCTACTCTGATAATTTCGAAAGTTAGGATAGCATATTTTAGACCAATGGGATGGGATCGTCACGCAGCCGATGAATCAAAAAACTAATAATCATCAGAAATCAATAACTCAAAGTTACAGAACGGTGATGAAAAATTTAACTATGAAGAATCTGGGAAGAAGTTTTAGAATCATTTTAAACATTTTTTCACCGCGTCAACTCCAGGAGACTTGGTATTATATTTATCAAGAAAAATCCTCCATCACCTTGCGAACTATACCGGATAAAGAGAGAGGTTCATATATTGAAATTATCGAGTCCGTTTTGCAAGTCAAGATTAACTTTTTAAAAGAGGTAACAAGCATTAACTATTCACCGGACCAACTATGTCATAAAGAGATGGTTCTTGACTATACTTTTACGTATGAGACCCGCTCTCATGTGAACATTGGTTGGTTTCTTTGCTATTTCAAGTAGAACACTACTACCCGTTTCATGTTTAAAAACTTTACTTTCTTGAGCACCTCTACTCTTCCCGAGAATTTTTGTCACTAAGTATTTTCTACCCGTCTTTTTGCCTTTGCCTTTTTTCACACATGAAGATGATATTTATATACGATTCAATTTTTTTCAAAGACTCTTTGAAGAAATAGACAACTCGAATACAAGGCGACAATGAGCAACTCAGAGCGCGTACCCAGTCCTCACTATCAGGAGGACGCTTTGAGTCCCAACGGTATCACCATCAACCACACTCCAGCAGACAACACGAATACCCCTCCTGGCTTTCATAACGAAGTCCGTGAATCTCTCAACGCTGAACATGATCACGAACACGAACATGAACACCACTCTGAGTCCAGATCTAGAGCTGCTTCCAACAATGATATGTATCACGATGTACCTGAACGGAAGGGGGATAGGTAATTTGACTTTTTAATATTAATACTTATCCGACTAGACCCTTCAATAAGAACCAAGGAACTACTCTATTCGTTTCTAGAATTGCTTACAGAACTTCTGAAGACACTCTCTACAAGGAGTTCTCACGCTTTGGCAAGGTAAGTATCATTTTTAATAATAGGTTATTCAGACTGCCTTAGATTCTTCACTGTAATATCGTGTTAGACCCTCACACCAGAGAGTCACGTGGATTTGGATTTGTTTCCTTCGAATCTCCCGATAGTGCGGAGGCTGCCATTGAACAAAGTTCGGAAATTCGACTCGACGGCGCTACCCTTTTTGTTGAAAAATCTCACCGCAACCGACCTCGTTCTCCTACTCCAGGGAGATACTCTGGTAGCAGAATGTCAGAGCGTCGACCCGATTCTTTTAATGATCGCAGAGGTGGCCCCCCTTATCCCCGTGACAATTTCGATCGTCCTCACGGTGGTCGCCCAGGGTATGATAGGGAATTCCCTTCAAGGGACTTCGGTTATCCCCCTCGTGACCGAGTTCCCGTACCATCTAGATATGAGCCTAGGGGACATCCTCACGATGATAGAGGTCATGACCGAGATTTCCATCGTGGACCTCCTCGGGGACGTGACTTCCATCCTCGTGATGATAGAGAACCTCTCCCTCCCAGATTCCCACGTGACTCACATATGGGGGGATACCCCAGAGATCACAGAGATGGTCGAGAACCTCGTAACTTCCGTTCACCTCGGGAACCCCGAGACCGGTTTATGGATTACCCTCGGGGCCGTGACACTCGCCCCTCTGAACCAATGCCTTATGATAGAGAACGGCCTTCTGCTCGCCCTCGCGGTGAACATATACCCGATCGTTATCGCGATAATCGCGAGAATCATTACCCTCCCGCTCGGATTGTTCGGGATCACCAACCTCGCTACGGCTACTAAGCAACTACTGATACCACTTACTCGCTCTTCTCAGCAAGACTTATATAAAAGCTTATGATTTCTCTTGCTCACGACCCTTCTTTTTACTTGTATAAACTTTTTCCTCAAGGTCACTGGTCTTTCATTCTTATCAATCCGATAATGTTCACAACTAACAATTTGATCCAGCTACGGTCACGTACTTGCCTTTTCTCCTCCTCCTCCAATTCTACTTTACAACTATTGATTCATCGCATTCTTGTCATACATTTGTCCTTTTATCATCATGTTCACTAATTGGATTCACAGCTATTGATTAGCGTACGCTTCGGCTACTGCAATGATCTTTTTTCTTCTCTCCTTCAACTTGTGCTTAATAATCTACTCTCTTTTGCCGAGCATTTCTATAAATTGACTTCTCTCTCACAAAATAGCATGATCTGTTTAAGTTTCTCATCTGTCACTGTCTCTAGGTAACTGCATGTTGAACTTAATAAACTCGCATGTAGGTTATTCTGTGAAGATTTCGCTGCGCATTATGATAAGTTTCCTTTCATGGTTCTATAAGTTTCATCACTCTAACCTGCTATTTATGATCTAATTTCTTAGATTTTTGATACCTGGCTACTACCATCCTTACGAGCTTCAAATCTAGACTCGAGTATTGTCATTTCTAGAATGTTCAAAACAGACGTTCAATTTATAATCGTTTTTTATTTATTGTGCGTAGCTTAATTTCATCACGGTTTGATTTCTCTACTACTTTAATATGGGACCTTATCAGAATTTCCTCGAGAGCTGTGTATTCTGAGACTGATAATCTTTTTATACATCTGGAAGATCTTCGCTTCAAATCTTTTATAAAACATGAATCTATTTTAATTAACTTATCTTGAGTTTTTTGAATGTGATGTCTCACTGTGCCGTACTTGTCAATCTTGACAATAATTTCTTTGACATTGGTTGGGTTATGAGTGACAAATATCAAAAAGCCACTTCTCCATATTTGATGTCTTACGCGTCGCTTACGTTTTATTCTATCTCAAAAAATCGATTTTGAAGCCACGATCGCCTCGTTATCTTATACATCATACTCATGGTTCATAGAATGTATAGTCTCTATTTTCGTTCACTTCTTGGTTGACTGAGTCCCAGCTCGATAGTTTACTGGCATCTATGACTCTCTCCTCCTACATATATTGCTTTAATTCGGTGGTACAGGAAAGCGTGGGTTTTATAACTTAATTCTTCAATCTTAAATTATATCAGGGATTTGACTCTATAAACAAATTCAATCGCTTCCTAAAAGAAAGTCTTCACTTTCTATCTACGCAAGCCGAAGTATATTTTTAAGTAAAGTTTTGATTATAGACCTTTGACAAGCCCTCTTATTTGCGCTAGAATGGAAACTTGGCTCTAACTTAGTTATCTGCTTTTGGCTTCGATGTAGAAACTTTATCTAATATTAGAAATTTTGAAACCCCGTCAATAATAACTAAATCCCTCCGCATACGTGAAGATATTGATGATCGCATGGACAAATTTAGTCCCACCGTCCCGGTTTTCGTATGAAATGTGGATAAAATCCATGTCATCAAAAATGACTCCATATATAATAACTCAGTTAAACGGTGAAATTTGTCCCAAAATTTTTGGTGACGAATCAAATCATAACTTTGTTCTTTTTGAAATTTCACCAAATAATAGGAATATTAATTTTCGTTTTTGAACCAGAGCCACTTTATAAAAAGTTCGAACTAAGCTTATAAAAATTATACAGTACTGAATGTTGTTTAAGCTTTGATTCTAATTTATAAGATTTCGAAAAAATTGAATTCAAAAAAATGGTGAAAAAAAATAATAATGATTGACAGCCGTCCGTCCAAATTGTTGTCAATATATCAAATTATGAACGGGTATATAAGTTTCCGCTATTCTCCAAAATAACTTTCAGATCTATCTATCCTACTAAATTTATAACTGCTTCTTTTGTTTTTACTTTATTCAAATTGACAAAAACAAGTGCTTGGCTAAACATTCAATATTTAATTTATTATGAAAATCAAAGAGTTGCCCCGGACCTGTCATATTCATACCTAAATTCCCCTATTACAACTTTAAAGGGAATGACTTCCTCAAATAACTCAGCCCAATCCCAGATTTCGAAGGGAAATCATTATACAGATCCTCCTCTATATCCATATTTTTTTATGACATATCAAAGATACTCAGAAGTTCCTTTAAACTATACTTGATACTGACTATAAATCCCCTCCATAAATACCTACTTAACCTCATCTCTCCCCACATTCCTTAAAATAAAACCTCCCTGCAATTGTGGTTGTGACACTGCCATATGATCTTATCATCTTTAGAACCTAAATCTATAAGCTCTAAAGGTCTCACTCTGACCTCTACCTACCAAAAATCTGTAGCTGACAATAGTAGATAGGTTGACAGAGAATTTTAAGTTCACTCAAAATGATGATCTCTCTTGTCACATTGTCGGCTTGTTACTGGTTCCATCCTCCACCATCTTCCCCTATAGAATTTTTTAACTCAAAACTCACCACCATCTCAACCCTACCCCTCATCAACACCACTTACCAAACAAGATACACATTACTATTAAACTAGTTCCCCTAACTTTTAATCACTTAAGAATCTAAAGAATTATATATTCACCCTAAACTGAAGATTAGGATGTAAAAAACTACCATCATCATCAGGTAGGTTGGTAAGAGGATGACTTGGAAAAGGAATCAATGTGGAAAACTTAAGCTAACATACTGTACATAAGTTGGATTACCTCTTCAACCCAGGTCTGAAGTATTGTAGATGGATAGTTGTACCAATTGGTTAGGTTACATAGTATGGGCTCTCTTCCCCCTTCTCCTATGTCTTGATAGGATTCTGACTACAATTTTAATGATATCTCTCATCTCTCCTGAGAATATATCAACTAAGATATCTTGTTAACAGCTTTTGTCTCTTCAGAGAATAAATCAACCAAGATATCATTAATCAAGTTATTGTTCTTTAGTATTTCTCTAATTCTTTTAAAAACAAAGTAAAATAAGGGACAGTATTAAATTGCAGCACTGAGATTTGCGGATCATATAAAAAAAATGATAAAAAAAAGAGAATTGCAGAACTGATAATTGCGGATTACAGACCTAATTTCATAGTAGAAGAAAAGAAGAGAAATAATGTAAAAAGCTTATATAAAACTACCTAACATAATATGAATTTTGCAGAAAATCAGAAAAAAGATATTACAGAAAATCTATGAATAATTAAATCAAAACTTTTAATTCTCAAATATACTAGAAAATACATACCATTTTTTTTCTACATAAGATATTAGAAAGAACAAGAAAATCAAAAACAATGTGATATGCAAAAATATCTATTAGATTTAAAAAAAGGTGAGGAGGATAATAAGAGCAGTAGCAAGTATTACTAAATGTTTCAACTTCCTCTTACTACTATAAGGATTCTTAGCAAGACCCTTAATCCTTGTATATTTCTTAAATTTTTTTACATTCTTTTCAACAGTTTAGATATCAAGGCTCTCTTAAAGCATAAGCTTCTCTACTCTAATTTGTTCAAGTTGGAGATCCCTAAATAAATTCTCAAAGGTAAGTCCTCTTTATTGACTATGGTGTTGAATTGCCTATGCCATAATTAAAAAAAAGGATGTAGTTCTGAGGCCTTCAAATTCAAAGTACTCATACTGACCTTAGATAATTTGTCCTTTGATCTTAGACTCCACCCTATCTTTTACCAAGTTACCTATCTATTGTCTTCTTAAGTAAATAACATAAGGCCTAAAAATAACCACATTTTTAATATACTTTGTATTCAGGAAGGCATCCAAAGTTTTTTTGACCTTTTTATTTATTAGAGCCAAAGCATGGAAAGATTTGATGGTTTTATTGGTCTTATTAATAAAATCATACTTAAACTTATTGTTAAGCACAGGGAATCTTATTTATCTTCTATTTAAAAGTTGGGTGAGACGTAAATAGAAACTATGAGGTGCCCCCCAAATACTTCAAGAAAGGCCTTATCCTGTGAAAGTTCAAATTCCACAAGCAGGTTGTTATAGTATGAAGTGATGCTCCAGGTTTAATAAAGGAGGAAGATTTTGTGATTACAATCCTTTTCTTATAAAGGTGGATTTATAAAGTTATGAAAAAGAAATTTGAGCTTATCCTCAAACCTCTTGAGGTCATTATATATACAGCCTAGGTTTGACTGGTCAAAGGAATGTAGACAAGGAGGAGGGTCCTGGTGCTAAGCTGTTCAGGGATTGACCAGATATTAAAGAACTTTCTAGGTGCGCTTCTAAAAGTAGCATCTGCAAGCCACTGATCTGCTTCCAGTAATTTTATCAAGTTTTTTTTATAGCAAAGCAAATTACCCTGTATGAGGGATGAGACCCAGAATCAAAGAGGAGGAATTTGTCACCCTCTAGAGTAAGCTGTATAGGTAGATTGATGGTGAGGGTTAATAGGGAAGCAGACTTAGAACCCACACTCCTTTTAGTGTTGATGAGATTTGTGAGGTAGTTAAAATTTGACTTGAGAGTTTTCATGTTGTTCAGTTTCTTCAGTCATCTGTTAAGTGCGTAAGTATCAAGTATGAGGACTGGACACTTACCCTAGATTTATGTTTAGAATACGAGATACAAAAGGATACAAAGAAGATAGTAAAAAGTTAAGATAGTAAGAAGTGTTTATTTTGAGTCAGAAGCTAAGGTATTTATCACCAGCCTGTATTGGCTGGTCAAGGAGGAGATAACGTAGAGGTATGCAATAAGGGAGAGGGACACCACTTATTGTCCTATGTTATTAGCACAAGTGGGTGTATGGGGCCTTATTGGGTGAGAGAGAAGGAGGAGGGAGATAAGATAGGAGGAGGGCGGAGTGGTTGTTGGCAGAGGGGTGATGGCGGTCTTCATAGCCGCTGGTGGTTGATATGGCCGCTGGCAGTTGATATAGCTGCTGGCGGTTAGTATGGCTGCTGGCGGTAAATATAGCCGCTGGTGGCTTAATTAGCCGCCAACATTCTCAATTGATAAATTGAGATCCAATTTGGTTGAACCAAGAACAAGTGCTTGATTGAGCCAACTCAATTCCAATTCTCAATACATGTCATGTTTTTCTAGATCAGTTTTCCACACCATTTTCCTCTCAATGATGTTGGTTCTATCTAGATTTTCATTATCAGCAAGGCACTTTTTTAAGTGCCATCTAAAAATTCTCCTAGTGAGATCTGTAGGTAAAATGGAAGTATGTTATAATTTTGCTTTCTTTTGTTTGTTGAGATTCTTTCTATCCCTCTTAATGCCAGTTTCTTTAAACTTGTTGAACCCCTCTGCTATAACCTTCATCTGGCAACCCTTACTATCACATTCATACTGATGTAAGGGATTATGATTTTACTTATCACAACCAGAGAAGAAGTAGCCATCATGATTAAAACCAGGGCCACCCTTTCTTGCCATTATGGAAAAGATTTTATTCCACACCTTAGGAACCACAAAAGATCATCCTCACCAGTACAGATATTGTGCGCCTTGGTTAGGTCTCAGGTGGCATTGGCTCTGTCTGGGAGTTTTTTATAAAATCTTTAGTAGTTTTGTACTATTGACTGATGCTTCCTCATCCTCATTGCCAGAAAACTTCTCCACTACACCTTTAAGGATCTCATCCTCATTATCCTCTATCAGATACTTATCCCCTTCCAGGTAGACAGCCTCACCTCCAACTTCTATATCCAATTCTAGATCCTCCTCCTCTATACTAAGACTCTGTTGGGTTATGGAGGAAGTAAGAATTGGCTAGGAAGAGGAGGAGGGTCTTTAGGTAGAGTGAGGGATCTGGGAGGAGGCAGAGGTGGTTTGAGGTGAGGGGGGGGAGTTTGATGAGGTAGTACTACATAAGATAGGGTGTGGGGATGAAGGATGAATAGGAGGGTTGTTAAAAGGTAAGGGGTGGTGAGGTGGGGGATGTTGAGTTATAGTTGGTGGCAGTTGCTCTTTATTTAGATCCCTCATATTGATACTCTCATTGCCAAATAAAGATGAGGTGCTAGGTTGAGGTGGTAATGAGGTGGTGGTAGGTTATGGCAATCATGTAGTTAGTATAAGTGTAGGAAAGTGGTTGTAAAGATCACAAGTATTCAACGGGCTGTTGTCAGGAAGGAACACTAGTAAGGATCTAGGTTCTGATGTATTGGGATTAATTCAATCCACAAGTTGTGATTGTGATCCAGATGGAAAATCAAAGGATTGAGTCTAACTTGTAAAAATACAAAAAGGGCAAATTAAGTCAAGAACTTAATAGAGACCATAAAATGGGTTGTTTAAGAATACAATCTGATGACTCGAGAGGAATAAACTCAAACCAATTTGGACAAACCAATAAGTCTTTAGAAAGCTTGGTAGATTGTCAAATGAGAACTGGCAAAGTTCTAATATTGTTAGTGTTAAGAAACACAAATAAAAGCTGTATTGGGCTAATTGTAAAAAGGCTTGATTAGGAAACTCTTGAAATGCATTTTAATAAAATAAAATAGCATTTAAGAATTTCAATGGCTTAAGTGGAAAATGACCAAAAAAGGAATGAAAAAAGCATGAGAAACAGTCCAGTTGGAAAACTGAAGAAAACTAAGAAGGTCAAAAGATAAGAAGACCAGTCTAGAGAGACATACAAGAGTAGTAGTTGTCTTGATTTCTTTGAGTAAGAATCCTAGTGGTTAGAAATCCCGGTGTTCCTGGTATTAAGAAGTTTAGTGAATAAACATATTTTCTACAAATCCTTATTTTCTTTGATTTAATTATTCTTTTAAAAAAGAGTTTATTGGTTTTCATAAGTCTTGTATAATGAGTAATTCATCAAACAACGGTACCACCTTGTTGGAAGATATTAAAAACGAGAAGATTTTACAAGCCTTGAGAGGTGAAGTAATAGAAGATGAACCAAGAAAAATGTATCATGAATATATCAAAGAATTAACAACAAAAGAAAAGGAGAATCTTATAATCTATATGAACAAGGATAATCAGAATTTGACTAAGTTACACACCAGGGAAATCACACTGTCTGTGACCCTTTATCAGGAAATAAGCAAGTTGTTTCCAACATTTTGGAGCCCAATGCGGGGGCCAGACATACTTGACGGATTACAAAATAAGAAATCAATGATTGATTCGTCTTACTTGCCAAAAGTAGTAATGTTTTCTGGAGAAGACAAGGATGCATACAAATTCATTGAAACATATAAGATGAGAACTTTGAATTTACAAGATTTTGAGAGAATTGAATTATCTGGGATGTATTGTGGAATTGAGGTATTAGAATGGTATCAGAGCCAATCATTTGAATCATGGGAAGAACTTGAAAGAAAATTCAAAGATTCTTGGTGTAAAGTCATTCACCCGACTCAAGCGCTAAATGAGGTGATGAATCTCTGTCAAGGAGAGGACAAACATTTAAGAACGTATATCACTTGTTTTGAATTTTTAAAGAGATTTTTCTTACCATTAATTCAAGAAAAAGGAGCATATCAAATGTTCATAAAGAATTCTTGAAAAGCAATTTGTCAACACACGTTAGAAATCCTATCAATGGAGGAATTAAATTGGAGCAAGTTATTGGAGAAAGCAACTTATTATGATAAATGTGAGCCTCAAGATGAAGATGTTATTAAGAAAGAAAAACTGCAGAAAATAGAATGTGGAAGTGTTAACACTGTTGAAGAAAGCCCTCCAAAGAAGAAGGGGAAAAGTGAATTGGAGATTTTGAAGGAGATAAAAGAACTTTGTGAAAAGTTAAAGCAACTTGAAGGCGGTTTGGAAGAATCAGGTGAAAAAGGAAAATCTGTGAGAAAATGTTTCTGGTGTGGTTGCTTGAATCATATCAAAAAGCATTGTTACAGCAAGTATCATGCGGATGGTACTGAGTTAAAACCTAATGAGAAGTATGTTGGGAAAGACAAGTTGGGAAAAGCTTGGCAGGGGCAATAGAGGATGTGCACTCTGCCAATAATACATCAAATTAATCCTCAGCACAAACTTTGCGTTCCGGAAAAGAAAGAGCATTTAAAGAGTATGGCAAATCTAAAGAAAATAAAGAATCATCAGACAAGGCAGAAACTGATACTTTTAGCAAAAAGGAGGAAGGTTCAGATCAAGAATCATCAAAGTTATATGTTTCCTTTAGCAAAGAAGAGATTGAAAAGATAGTCACTGGAAATGATGAGACTAGGAAGAAATTTATTTAAGATTTTAACATCTTGTGTTTTGTTAAAAGTTTTGAGTGGACTAACCAAGCTGCAATGGTAGTTGAAGCATATTTAAAATGATGAGAAGGTAGCAGCGGTCGTTGATACTGGTTGTTCCGGTGTGATAATATCTCAAGGTTGCTATGAGAGACTTGGTTTAAAGGAAGAAAATGAAATCGAAATGACACTGTCATCTGCTGTAAATACTATTTGGAAGAAGAGAAAAATTTTCAAGAAGATCAACATCAAAGTTGGTCAATTGTTAGTCCAGTTGCCTGCAATAGTCCTGGAAGGATTACATTTTGATGTGTTGTTAGGAGTAAACTGGTTAGCGGAGGTTAATAGTGTGGTAAATGCCAAAGAAAAGTCCATCAAGATTGGATCAGAACAGATGAAAATACAAAATTTCCCTCAGCCGGTTATTAATTATATTGAGGCTGAGACTAGAATCTACAGTTGTGAAAGGAAATTGCTTAAAGCAGGAGAAGAATCCAAAGTAAAAGTTACACATGACAAACTTACTCTGGAAGAATTATGCACAATAGTGTGGAAAACCCCAAAAAGATTACAGGGTGAGATGTTTGTGGAAACAAACAAGCAAGGAAAGATAGAATTGGTAAAGATTCAAAACATAAATCATAGCAAACTTTTATTGCAAAATAATCAATGTCTTGGTGGTTTGGTAGTATCTGTTAAAGATTGCGAAGTGATTGAAAATAAAGATATTTCTTATTTTTGTGTAAAGTCTGTTAATTTATTAGATAAATTGGATCATATGGATAAAAATGAACAGAGACTTTGGTTGTCTATTCTTTCAAAATGGACAGGTATTTTGTCAAAAAACAAGTACAATGTTGGTTTGACTAAAGAAAGTTATTCAATTTGCTTGAGTGATGGTGATCCAGTAAAGTTGTATGTACCAAGGAGAACCAGAGCTATGATTGATGCCATCAATGAAGATATTGAGAAGCTGGAGAAGGTAGGATTTATCAAACCATCTATAAGTCCATTTGCTGCCCCAACAGTTTGTGTTAAAAAACCAGATGGAAGTCTTTGAGTCTGCATTGATTTTTGTATTATTAATAAGAATATTATCAATGATGCTTATCCAATGCATCACATTGATGATCAACTTGAACTAATGGCAGGAGCAAAATTCTTTACAACCCTGGATTTGACCAAGGGTTATCATCAGATGAAATTGGATCTGGCATCCAAAGAAATCACGGCATTTACAAGTCCAAAAGGATTGCGTCAATGGAAGGTGTTACCAATGGGTATGAAAACATCTGGAGGGGTATTTCAACAAGTAATGGATAACATAATGGGGGAGTTACAACCTTTGTGTGCAGTTGTCTATATTGATGATATCACAGTATTCAGTCCCACAATGGAGCAACATTGTGAAGATGTAGATAACGTATTAAGAAAGTTACATGAGGCTAACTTGAAAGTCAACATTGAAAAATGTCATTTTGTGAAAGAATCTGTCAAAGTACTAGGCTATATTGTGAATAATAAAGGAATTTCTCCAAACCCTGAAAAGGTTGAGGCTATAATCAAAATAAAGATTCCACAAAGTGTTACTGATATGAAAATTTTTCTCGGAATGATAAACTTTTATAGAAGATTTATTAAAAACTGTGCGTCCATAGCTGAGCTGTTATATGAAATAACTTGTGGAAAGAAAACTGAAGTAAATTGGAATGAAGAGTGTAATGAAGCATTTGAACATCTTAAGAAATGTTTGAGCCAAGCACTAATTCTAATTTATCCAGATATTGATGAAATGTTTTACATAGAAACTAATGCATCAAATATTGGAATAGCTGCGATTTTAACTCAGGAAAAAGAAATTGACAATGAAAGAGTTTGGTTACCTGTTTGTTTTGTATCACGGTCATTGAAAAAGGCTGAAAGAAATTATAGCACAACAGAAAAAGAAGGTCTTGCGATAGTATGGGGAGTATGCCATTACAAATCTCATGCATATGGAATGCCATTTAGAATCATTACTGACAATGCTCTGTTGAAAGCCCTTTGTTTGAAATCTCAATTAGAGGGTAGGCTTATGAGATGGGCGGAATTTCTGTCAGAATATGATTATGAAATCATATATAGAGCCAGTAGAGATAACGTAGTTCCAGATTGTTTAAGCAGAGCGTTCTTGACGTTGGAAATCAATAATGAAACTGAACAACAAACTATGGAAGAATGCCAGTACCAAAAAAAATGTTATGTTAGTCCTTCAAAAAGGAAGAGATTAATTATAAGAATTCATTGAAATGACACAGGTCATCTGAAGTAAGCAAAGCTTTATTCATTTATGAAAGAGAGGTTTTACTAGACAAAGATGTTCAGTGATATCCAACGTGTAATCCAAGAATGCAATGTATGCGCAAGATTATCCAGAGCAAAAGGGTATTGGCCATTGAAGCCAGTTGAAGCGGTGTATCCATTTCAGTACGTATCTATGGATACAGGATATATCACGTTGAGAGATGGTTTAGGAGAACCAAAATATGAATATTTTGTTGTTGCTGTCAATCACTTCACAAAATGGGTCAAAGTCAGAACATTAACTCATGAAACTTCAAAAGGAATAATGGATTTTATTATAAATGATATAGTCTACCGTCACGGATGTCCAGTTCATATTAAAACTGATGGAGGTAAACCATATGTATCAAATGCAATCAATCAATTCTTTGATCAAAACAAAATCAAACATTTGGTGATATCCCCATATCATCCAGAGTCAAATGGTTTAGCGGAAAGATTTATCAGAATGTTAAAGGGGATACTGGAAACACTCAAATTGGGAGGACTAAAAGATTGGAAGAGAACTATCCAAGTGGTAGTTTCTGCGTATAGAATGGTCCTGCACCAAGGAACTAGTTTTTCCCCGTTTATGATGTTATATGGTAGAGAAGCCATGTTACCTTATGAAGTGAATTATGTAAAATTTAAAGAGGTTGGAACTTACAAGCAAGCTGTTCAAAGTCATATAATCAATATGATGAAGATTCACGAGCATGCACTTGAAAACAATAAGAGATATATGAATAATATGAAACAGGACCATGACAAGAAGAGAATAGGATCAAAGCCAGTTAACAAATTTGTTGAAGGTGATCTTGTCTGGTTTAATATCAAGAGGCAACTAGCAGATTTAAAGAAATATGTGACACATTAGATTGGACTATGTAGAATTGTTAGAAGACCCATCAGAAATCTTTATATATTAGAATACAAGACCAAAGAAGTGAACATGTTGTTCCAAAGGATCCATGCACAATTTCTGAAACCTTTTAAAGGTGAATCCTAGTGATAAATAAAATAATTTAGCAACTTCACGTTACCTACTTATTCTATACTCTTTAATTTCTTGGGTAATAAAAGAGTAGGGGGAGTTAATTTAGGAAAGTGGTTGTAAAGATCACGAGTATTTGATGGGCTGTTGTCAGGAAGGAACGCTAGTAAGGATCTAGGTTCTGATGTATTGGTATTAAATCAATCCACGAGTTGTGATTGTGATCCAGATGGAAAATCAAAGGATTGAGTCTAACTCGTAAAAATACAAAAAGGGCAAATTAAGTCAAGAACTTAATAGAGACCATAAAATAGGTTGTTTAAGAAAACAATCTGATGACTTGAGAGGAATAAACTCAAACCAATTTGGACAAACCAATAAGTCTTTAGAAAGCTTGGTAGATTGTCAAATGAGAACTGGCAAAGTTCTAATATTGTTAGTGTTAAGAAACACAAGTAAAAGCTGTATTGGGCTAATTGTAAAAAGGCTTGATAAGGAAACTCTTGAAATGCATTTTAATAAAATAAAATAGCATTTAAGAATTTCAATGGCTTAAGTGGAAAATGACCAAAAAAGGAATGAAAAAAGCATGAGAAACAGTCCAGTTGGAAAACTGAAGAAAACTAAGAAGGTCAAAAGATAAGAAGACCAGTCTAGAGAGACATACAAGAGTAGTAGTTGTCTTGATTTCTTTGAGTAAGAATCCTAGTGGTTAGAAATCCCGGTGTTCCTGGTATTAAGAAGTTTAGTGAATAAACATATTTTCTACAAATCCTTATTTTCTTTGATTTAATTATTCTTTTAAAAAAGAGTTTATTGGTTTTCATAAGTCTTGTATAATGAGTAATTCATCAAACAACGGTACCACCTTGTTGGAAGATATTAAAAACGAGAAGATTTTACAAGCCCTGAGAGGTGAAGTACTAGAAGATGAACCAAGAGAGATGTACCATGAATATATCAAAGAATTAACACCAAAAGAAAAGGAGAATCTTATAATCTATATGAACAAGGATAATCAGAATTTGACTAAGTTACACACCAGGGAAATCACAATGTCTGTGACCCTTTATCAGGAAATAAGCAAGTATTTTCAACAATAAGGTTTGATTTTTGGCCATATTTCTCTAAGTATCTCTTATGCAAGTTTATTGAGAGTTGAAACTCTTGTCTTTGAACTTCTTCATCCATAGTAGTTTGTAAAGGTGTGGAGGTGATTATAGTTTTGAGGTTGTAATTAGGGTTGTGGTTGTAAGGTTTTTGGGGTATGATAGTAGTGGTTGGTGCGATAGTTGTGGTGGTGATATTAGACTGTTTAATTGGTGGTTGATATGCTTTGCTTCCTTATTTTCTCTTAAATTAACCATACTAAAACTAACAAAATTAGAATATATTTTTAGAATTATAAACTATAGTATATCATAATAAAAAAAGAAAGCAATCATCATGATTTTTTGTTTATTTGAAACATATTAGAATTTGATGCTGTGTGTGATAGAAATATAAAGCTAGAAGTTAATATTAAAATTTATTTGTCTTGCTACTATAATTTGTTAGGAATGTAATATATATGTGGTATTGAATTATGATTTAAATTGAATATAGGTTAATTACACTATAATGATTAATAAGTAGTTTAAATTTAAATAGTTTTTACTCACAATTAAGACTATAGGTTCTATTATATATTGGTACTTTAATGAAAGATATAAGGTTAAGATATGTAAAAGAAGAGAGGTTTTCTCTGTTTATATTGGATAAACAATATACTAACAATAATAAGATTAATAAAGTAAACTAACTATAAATTAAGAACTTAAGTTACTCATTAGATAAGAATTTAAATCTGATATAAGGATATAGTAGGTTTATTTGGTTTCAGTATGTATTTGATAAAATACTGAGCTAAAAAATTAAGCAAGAATATGCCTGGTTTTCTTCCTATGGCTTAAACATACCTTAATGTTTTGCTTTCTAATGTTTTGGTATCAATAATCTACTATGAGTTGATAGTATCAAATAAAGTTAGAATATTGGTTATATAACTTCTTATATACAAACACATAAATAGTTATATTATAATCTTTGTTATTTTCTAATTTTATGCTTTAGAGGTTTCTATTAAACTATATGCTTTTCCTTATTTATTAGCGTCTTATATGTAAGTACTATGTTCTATATTAAGATCAAGATAAAATATATATGATTAGATAAAGTATGTTTTACTTTGTTTTATTGTATTTCTAATTTTTATAAAGTATACTTTTATATTTTTTATACATGGTTTCTTCTTATTTCTATTTTTAATTATTTCATTCTACAATTTTCTTCCTGCAATTCTGTTTCTGATGATTTTAACTAACAAATTAGGCTTTTTCATTGATAAGGCTAATCTGGGTGATAATATTTACCACCTAATATTCTCTGCCCAAGATTCTCATTCAGAATTAGTTTATATGTGATTTACATATAAATTTCACTTAAATTATATTTAATCTTTATCTTTTAGGGCGCGCCCACCCAGAAAATTGGGACTAAAAATTACAGATTTTCTGCAATTCTCAGTTCTGCAATTCAGTAGTGTCCTAAAAAGAAAAGTATATAAATTTCTTATTGCTATCTTATTTTTTTTCTTTTTGATAGTTGTAATAATGTTTTTTATTAATCCTATTAACTTAATCTTCTTTAAGATGGTCTTCCTTAAATTGATGTTTTATTATGTGGTCATAAGTTAATTTAAAACTTTGGTTGAAGATATATCATGTTGATCCTATCATGATTTTGGTGGTTAAATAAAATAATCATATGATGTTGATCAATAGATCTTGTGTATAATATCATGAATGAGACTTTTTATATATTGTATTGAATACATTTGGACAATTGGTTATGTAACTAGTTTTATTTGACATTAAAATAGTTACCTGAATTAGTAGTTCTTTTATAAAGAACCTTTTATTTAATTGAGTTTTATTACAAGTTATTAAATTGGTTCAAATGTGTTGCTCTTAAAAGGTTCAATATTATATTTGGCCTATTATTTGTCTTTATAAAACTATTTCCTCAATACTGGCTCAGTGATTTTCTTATATAATATCATATGTACTTTTGGCCTTGCCCAATGCTCTATCTCTAGCTAATAGTAATAGTGACTCAGATTTTCTTAATTATGACTCTGTTGATTTTCATGGTGTAAAAAACAATTTTTTTCTTGAGTCAGTTCTTACCCTACTCCTCTAAGATATGGCATAACTTTTTTTAGACTTATTTTCATTGTTCTTGTTATTAATAATCTTGCTTAGTTATTAAACGTTCTCCTTGTATAGTTTACCAAAGTTCTTCCCTACCATTATGTACTGTTTTATTTCTTTCTTCATGTTTCATCTCTTTGTAAAGTTATTTTTCCAATAATTAATCTCCTTATATGGTATTAGACATAATTTATTTATTTCCTCATTAATGTTCTGGCTAATCTTTAATTGAACTTTTATCCTTAAATTATTTCTCATAGCAGAAATTACAAAAATTATGTAAATTCCATCCTTAGGTTGATAGGCTGTATTTAGCTCCCGCTTTAATGCACCACCTTTAGATGGAATATTGATCACAATTAACCTGGCTCTTAATGATGGTCAGTCATTTGATAAAACTCCTTTAGTTGTTTCTCCTAGTTCAGAAAAGCTTGGCATATACTATATATGCTCTGATCATGCTTCATAGCTGCTAGAGAACCCTCATATATAGAATCTATCTATGGGTTCATCTAGGCCATTAATTAGAAAAAATAACCTGTATGCTTTTGTGCTAAATCATATACTAATGAAACCAGTATGTTGGGATAGAGATGAGGGGGTATCAATCTAATCAAAGAGTTCTAGGGTGGGCGAAAATATTAAACAATCTTAAAAAGTATCAAAACTTGG
>CAOJZF010000505.1:0-15663 GCA_948465475.1 Thalpophila matura
AGAAGTACTAAGAAGGTCTTATGTGAAGAAATTACTAGTTTGAGGACTAGCAACTAGGTCCTAGCAATAAATTATCTTCTTTTTGGCTTTTGAGGTTGGAATGAATATTTTTAGTGTATCAAAATTATAGAACATAGGTATATAGATAGGTTGTTTTTGGATTTATAATAGAAAAGGTTTAACTATAACATAAAATCAATTTTTTTTTATTTTGGTCCTTGAGGAGTTTTACAGAGTTGATATTTCATTGTTAAAATCCTTACCAGGAACACTATTCAATAATATTAGTTACTTTACTTGATCTCATCTGACTTGATAGGTTTTTAAGAGAAGACAATTATTGGTGACAGTCTATTAGTCTAAATTATAGTTGTTGCTCACAATAGATCAACTATATAGTTTGATAAGACATTTTTTTTGGGTCTTATGAGGGTATTCCTGTTTGGTAGAGATTAGCTTGATTATGCCTAAAATACTATCTAGGAACTTAATTTTAGTATTTATTTATTTAAACTTGTTTTGGTCTCTAAGAAAAAACAAATGCTAATTAATAAATCATTGGTGAATATTATCAAAAGGGGGGAATTAGTTAGCTGTGCAGAACCTTCTGATGGACCTAATTAAAATTTACAGAATTGACCACTATAGAATGGTTCTATCATTGATGTAGAAATAAATTGTCTCTGTCAAGGGCATGTATAAATTTGGAAAATCCCATAATTGATAGTATGTCTATTTCTAAGATTTAAAGCATTTATTATATCAAATGTTTCTATTTAATTATATACTATGTTGGGTTAATAATTATAGTGGGTACAGCAATTTATACTTGTACTTCTGTTGATTATAATAGCTGATAAAACAATGATAATTTATCAGCCCCTCTTTAAATGATCCTATAATAGGTAATTAATTAAGCTTTTACCATTATTTTCTTAAAGGAATTTTTTGAGAAGAGGTTAGGATAATTCCACAGATTTATCACATTAACAACAGTTAGTTTGATAACATATATAAGAGAAGTTGTCTCAACTGTTTAGAGATTAATTGACAAATATAGTACAAATGAAGGCCCCTATAATCTTGACTGTTTCCTGAATCAGAATCAGAAGTTCCCAAAAACAATTCTATAACTAAGCAAGACAGTTTTCTAGTTTTTGAAATTTGAAATATATAAAAGATAAGTCATCACAATGTTGGAGATAATTGATGGTCTAGTACAAAAGATTGGTTTTCTTTAGGTTAAGTTAAAATTTAAAAACTATGTGATCTAAAATATAGGAAAATCCATTATATATATTACTTTTCTAAGGAAAAATAATTATCTACTTACTTGTTTAGAACAACTTTTTGGTTTAAAAAAGGAAAAAAAGCACATCAAATTCTAATTTCTTGGTTAAGAGTTTGGTACCTCTTTATTATCTAGATAACCCACAATTATAGAATTTTCTGATGCAAAATGTTGTATATCAATTACTTTATCTATATTTTACAAAAAAAGTTAAAGCAACAAGGAGATGATTATACAAGTTTATTTTGAAATCTAAGAGGAAGTTGATTGCTTTGAAGGTTTGTCACAAAAGTATAGCTTGTGTGGCTTTCAAGACCTCCAGCTATATCACTTAAATGAGTTTAATAGACTAATTATACACACAGAAGGTTTTTTAGTAAATTATATCTACCTCAAGAATGCTTGTATAGTTACCTCTCAATAATTTTCTTAAGAAGTTTTTCTTAGATAAGAACTCCAGTAAAAAGCCATACCTTGGTTAATGAAAGGTTTCTTATGGCTTTAAAAATAAGAGATTAGTTTATATCTCTTACAATAGCAATCACAATGAGGAATTGTGGCAGACTTTATTAAAGAGTAAAATATTCTCTTAATAAAGATGGTTTTATAAATCAAATATTACTTGAAACCCTGAAATAGTAGATTAGATTATTGAAGTCTAATTATTAGAATAAGAAAAAAGTTTTATTAATGTAACTTTAGAAAAATTAATATGAGAAAAAAAATAACAAAGATCAAAGAAAAAATCAAATCTCTTCTTAGTTTGCAAGGACTCAAAAGGATATCAGAGAATTGATTTATCAAACTTAAAGATAAAATATAATGTCACCATCATACCAGGTTTTTGTCATGACAGGTTTTGTGGTCCTACCCGGATTTCCATATTGGGTCTGTCTTCCAAATCCAACCTCCATCAACTGACTTAATTTTCTTTTAACCACAAGTTTTTTTGACCCTTCATATCCTATTAAATAAACCCTAGACCCATATATCCCAAGTTTTTTTTTCTCTGTCCCTATTTTCTTTTCTTTTTTTTGGCTTAAGTTTTTAGGGCTTTTAATCTTGTGTTTTAGTTTTTCTTTCACAAGATTTTCAGTTTTTGGCTATTTCCAAAGGGTCAAATCATACCACTCTGACCCAAAGCCAGGGATTGAACCCGCAACCAAGGTGACCAGTTCCAGCTTGCGCTGTACCAGTATACCACATAGGCCAAAACACAAACAGGAAAACTAAAGAATACCAACTTAATCAACAAGAAAGCTTACAACTTGTTAAAACATCTCTATGGTTCCTTTATTTACTTTCTACTGAGCAAAAATTGAATAAGATAACAAACATAAAAAAGTTTAACAAGAAGATCATTTATTTTGCTCTATTTCTATGTCTTCCAAAGCATTAAGATAAAAATTGGATATCCAGGCCAGAAAGAAAAAAGCTATACAGCTAGCAGGGAATGAAGGCATCTAAGTAGTCAACCATTAGGAGGTTTATCTTCCAGTCTACTCTCAGTATACGTTCAGGCGCCAAACAGAACCCATAAATACCAGACAATACAATTGCATTAACCAATATGTTCTCTTTACTCCAAATTCTGTGATTGTCTTGGGATTATAGGCTTTAAGAGCATCAATAGCTTTACAAGATGCACTCAATTTAGTACTCATACTCTGTTTTATAGGCTGTGACCTTAAATCTAATAAGATAGTGAGACCCATACTTACTAAGTTATAGACTCAAACATTTTACTTAAATGCTGAAATATAGAAGAACGCCTTAAATGGTTCCTCTAATCTTTTAGGGAATCTGTAAGATGCTTTGAATTAGATTAGAGCAAGTGGTTCAGTGTGACCATATAATGACCAAACTGCAGGCAAATCCAGAATTAGAGACTTGACGGCAGAAACATTTTCAAAAGTATTGTTATACTTGGTAAAGTGAATGTTAAATGTTTCATTCCTATAGGCCAAGGCGTGCCCATAATTTATAGGCAGCTTTATATGTAGAATTAGATCCAAAAGGCTAATATGAATGTTAATGTTTGCCACTTTGCAAGTCACTTCAATAAACTCTATAAGGGAGGCCGGTCTCACTTCAAACAGCTTACCAACTTGTTCTTGAGCTTTAGTGACCGCCAAAGCTTGCCAGTCTGACTTTGTCTTGGGTACAGTGGTTAACCACTCTGCAAAAGACATGTGGTGGTACTTGTTCACTTTGGTTCGCCATATGTATATTTGTTCAGGAGTTAAATTGCTTTATTCTGTTATAGCATCAATCAGGGGCATAATCTGGTCTTTTTCTGAGACATTGTATCCCATTTTAATGGCGCCAACAATACCAGCGTTCTCAGAATCTTATAAATCTAATTAGCTTTAAATATAATGAAAACTATCACCTTCTATAATTAATCTCTTGATACTATTGTCATTACTATAAAAGCTGTCTGATGCAACTGCACATTCATCTTCAAATCTTATAGTATTGGCGCAAATCTCTGCCAATTCCTGAGCTACAATAGTGTCTTCAGGTTTTCAACCACCCTTTCAGTATCCGCTATAAGTACTGAACCAGAAGATCTGAGACACCTAGATTCTTTTATGTGGTCAGCAAAACGGATCCTTTTCAATGGAGTGGCATTTTCAACCTCAGCATCACACTTTTCATCCTGAGTGTCCTCCTTTTCTTTTGAGGAATGGACCGCTTTTTCACAAGTAGGAGCCAAATTTTCTACAGTTAGTTCTTCTTGGATTTCTTTAGAACTAATCTCCTCAAAAACAGCTTCTCTTATATTATCCTCCCCAATTTTTTCAATGATACCATTGAAGTCATTGTTGTCCTCAATCATAAGGACTTCTTTGCCATTATTATTGATGAGTTTAGATCCCTACCCAACCGCTTTGGCAAGGGCCTTCCAGGGAGCAGATAGAAGCTGCCTGTCTTCTTCAGACAATTTAATGTATTAGCTTTTAAGAGTTTTCTCCTCATCCTTAGATGTTGCCTCAGCAAGTCTGATTTTACCTTACTTTATCTTAGACATGGCTTTAGCCATAGCAGCTAAAGCTTTGTGGTACTTGTGGCATGCTTGTTCCATTTCAGGATTCTTTTTTTTGAATTTTTGTTTGATTATATTTCTTAGGAAATTTAATAGAATTCTGATACAGACATGTATACTTTGTTCTTTTGATTGAATGAAGTACAAGAGATAATAAGTTTGATTAAATATAATGCCCTCAAAATTGAATCTCTACCTAATCTGATTTGGTTGAGATTCAATTTTGAGGTTGTTATATTCAATTAAACTGAGAATCTGCCTATATTTTTTCCAATTAAAAATTATATCCATGATTTACCTGAATGAACAATTTCACAGGTTTATTAGCACAGGGTTTGTAACAAACCTGACAAACCCTGTACTAATGAACCTGAAAAAGTTTGGTCAATTGGGTGAACTCATGAAATTGAACTAAACTTTAAATCAAATCAGATTTGGTTGAGATCTAATTTAAGGGCTTTATATTCAATCAAACTGAGTATCTACCTGTATTTTGTCCAATAAAAAAATTAAAAGTCATAAAAACAACTGAAAATTGTCAATGATTTGAATGTAGTCTTCTATTGTGGTAAGCGGTTGATAAAGGGCACCTGACTAACTTGGACACATAAATTACTAACTTGGGCTTAACTTTATAATATAGTTTGAGTCTGGGTCATATGTTATGTTTAGTTTTTTGCGCAATTTATGTATTCAATCTCTAGTATGTACTAAAAACCACTTTTAAATTAATTCTTTCTTGGGAGTTTAAAAAACCAAAGTTATAGTTTCAATTGAAAAAATCAAAACTTGATTATGATTTATAGATTTAATCAATAAAATTGTTGAATAGATATTCTTTCAAAATAATTTTGTAATCAATTTGATTAGATAAGTTAAGTCTTGTCCAAAGTAAATTTTGTTCTGTTAAAGAAAAGATTATTTAATATGGGTTTTTTTTTTATTAAAAATGGTTCTTTTTCTACTTTTTTAATGGGGTTAATATTTTAATAACTTTGATTAATAATGTTTGTGATCTTTATCTTCTTAATATATATTCATAATGTTTATATAGATAGAATAAATTTTTTCAACTGATTTTTTGGTATATTAAATATATTTTGTATCCATATAAAAGATCATTTTCTTAGAAAACTTTTGTGGATTGACATTTTAATAAGCAACAGTGTGTTTGCTTTAAGCTAGTACTCTGGTATTGAATTGCACTGTAAAATTTTGTTTTTTGGTATTATTGTTTATTTTTAGGCGTCAATGCTTGAACTATAAAATTTCATTGTGAAATTATTAGAAAGATAGTTCAATACATTGATAAACACCAGATCCACCTACAAAAATTCTTAATTATATATAATTGGCACAAACTAAAATAAACATATAACTTTATCTTACCTACATAGTCATAGAATAACTAGATGTTGTATAAGAACTCTAATAATCAAATAACTAGAAGTATATTTTATTTTTTTACAGTGTTTCTTTGATAGAAATAACAAGTTTTTGAATCTAATAAAGAATATTCATTTTTGGGTGTTAAAAAATCATAACATATCTTAATGGTTAATCACACATTCTCTAATGGTAGAACTGTATTTGGTGCTGATATTCAACACTCTTTTGTCTTTCATTAATTTGTATTGTTTTTGATGGTATAATTATTTAATCAATTTTAATTTGATAAAGATGGAGAAGTAGAAACATTAAAGAAGGATTTATGGTCAACACTATTTTTAGTATACCCTTTGCAAGGTTTTACCATTATTAGAGTTTACAGCCAATAGTAAAGATTAATTTGTTCTATTATAGATTGATATCTTTTATGTTTTTTGTGATAGAGCAACATATGGTTGCAGACATGCGTGTGGAATTGTAGCAGTTAACTGTGCCAGATTTGGGGTACTCTACTGATACAATTCCACACCTGTATCTGCAAAAACTTGTCACATACTTACAAAAAATTATGAAAGACATCAACTTATATTAAAAAAACTTTTATAGTGATCATGAGTAGATATTAACTAAGATAAGTGACAAAAAAAAACTGACACCATACTAATAATTTTTACACCTAAAAGTTGGTAACAGATTAATATTAAAATTTGCTATTATATCATATACAATCAGATAAAGATAAAATTATCTAGCCTTAGTGTGATTTGGGTATTACTATGAGATTAACTATAGGAATTTTATACTCAGTTATTGCCAACTCTCTATCTAAACTCCATTTATACTTTAAATAGAATTGATATATGACTAAATTAATGTTTATTAGTTCTCTAAAAAGTTTATATTATTATAAATTTGACCACATTATAATTGTGATATCAAACTGATCAATTATACTTTAATAGAAAGATTGATTTTTTATAGTTTCAGATGATCCTATCAAGAATAATTGATATATGAGAACTACATTAAAATAATCAATTAAATTACAAAATGGCTAAAGTGGTTGGAGATGCTTAAGAAAAGTTCCATTAGGTATTGCTTGACTTGAAAGCCAGTAAAAACAAGCTTGAGATTCTTGTAAAAATCATTGAAGAAATAGAAAACAAAGACAATGAAGTGTTTGGAACAAACTGGAAAAGTTATATCAAACTTGACCCGGTCAAGAGGAAAAAGGCTCAATTCCCACTAATGGAATTTGTGGAAGTTTTCAATGATGACTTGATTGTTAAGGTGAGTGATACAACATTTCTTGTTACAATTCAAGGAGGGAAAGAGTTTATTGATCTAACAGGACCGGAAGTGTCCCCAACTCCTGAACCAGAACCTATTGTGGAAAAGGGGGGCGCTTCTAATGATAAGGAGAAGGAAAATGAACAAACTACAGACACCATAGATCCTGGTACAGGTAATGATAGGGAGGAAACTAGTGACAAAGAAGCAAGTAGTTCAACAACAGTGACACAACCCAAAATGAAGAAGCAAAAATTGGACAATTATAGACACAAGGTGCTGAAACTCAAACCACCTATTGCAGAGAGAATTTTGGACCCTGTTAATACAATTGGCAGGCAAAAAAATGTACAACGCCAAGAACCTTTTGCTAGTAGATTGGCCACAGAAATTCCTGGTAAGTTTTTTTCTTGAATTGCTACTAATTTTTATAGCAATTAACACTGAGAGCTCTGGAAAGGGGCAGAAGTTTGTATGGCCAGAGGACAGAGCGTAATTAGCTACCTACCCTGTGTACCCATCTGCTCTTTTTACTAAAACTGTTATTGATTCCATGAAAAAGCAATACTCTCAAACAAAGTGTGTAAGTTTGATGAAAACCTGAAATTTCCAAAATTGGAGGTATCTGCTTGACACCAAGATGGAAAATAAAAGGGAAAAAAAAGATTTTCCCTATCAAGGCTATGCCCCTGATAGAAATATTATTGATTTCATTCTAATGGTCACACAAAAACCCCAATTAAAAGTACAGTAAAATGGGTGGATTTTTTCAACAACTCACAGATACCTGTACACAACAATCATGCTCTCAGTTTTATCTTCCATGAATATGTTGTTTGACTACACTTCATGGGATGACTGGACCAAATGTTACTAATGCCAGACTTCTTATCTATAAAGTTATATGTTCTTGGTCTAAGCCTTATGAGACCTTGAACTGAGCAAGATTTGTTGATACTTGGTATAGCAATGAGTCAGCAATCAAGATATTTTTTCAATAATTTGATTCAACCAAAGCCCAGCTTCAAAATGGGAAATTCTTTATGCTTGTAGTTATGGGGATTGCCATGATCCAAAAAATAGGACTTACTTGGAACTGGACTGAAATTTCTTATGGACTGGATTCTATAAATATGTTACTAGATGGGGTCCAGGTCTTCACTGATAGTGTTCTTAAAGAAATTGGCAGTGTTGGAAACCTGATTTTGAATGCCATTGTACTGTCTGTGATCTACACACTTAAAAAATCCCCTGAGACAACCTTTGTTCATGACATCTTTACTGTACTTCCTGTTTTGCCTCAAATGGCTTAAAATGATGAGCAGGATCTGGCTCCATATTTTTACTAGCAAATCTTACAGAGAATTACATCAGTGAGCTTTAGGCTTTTTCTCTCAGAAATTAAACAAATAAAGTCTTTTTACTATATTAAGTTTTTTATTTCATTTATAATTTATTTTTGGTTTATCATTTTCAATGCTATTAAAAAATGTTAATTCTAAAAAAACAAAAATTAAATTAAAACACTTTTATTTAATATTCATCATTATTGTCTCCATCTATATATTCATATAAACTTGACTTGATCCTTGGGTTAGTCTATCAGGAAGCTTGGTGAGCCATTTTATGTGAATGTTTTTCATCTCTTCAGTTGGGTTGTCATGGGATACAAGATCAACACAATGTCCCTTTTCAACATTACTCACATAATAGACAACCATCTCTGTCTCCTTGTATGGTCTTTAGCAGGTCTTAGTATTATTATCATGATCTGGTTATAAATAGACAGATTTTCCAAGAGATAATCCCAGGCTGTCATGTCTCCACTTGGTTCTTTCAACCATCTTTTTGACTGCTTTATGGAATTTCACAACAGCCTTGGCTTGTTTTTGAGCTTTTCTTGATTCAATCTCAGGGAGCTCATCATCACTCACAGAGACAACAGTCTCATTGTCTGTAATTTTACTCATGGCCATCTCATGTTCACCTTCCAGGATTGATTCATCAACTCCATCTAAATCTTCAGGGGAGCCATCATAGAGTTCTTTGAATCTTCCATCTGGGATACTTTCACGGATTTTTTTGCCAAAAAACAACTCAGAGGGATTGTCTTTAGTAGTCTCATGTCTTATTTAGTTATAGATGTAAGTCATTTCCTTGCAAATAAGTATCCATTTAAAGCCAAGGCCATGGGATCTAATAGTGTCACTTGGTTTATTCTTGAGTGTTTTGTTGAGCCTTTCAACCTGTCCTTGGATCCAAGGACAGCAAGAACGACCTCTAACATGTTTTATGCTAAATTTGTCACATAGACTTGCAACTTGGGTTTTAACAAACTTAAGCCATAGTCAGTATGGAGAATGATGGGAGCCCCAAATGTTCCAAAAATTGTTTGAAAAGTAAAAAAAAGTGTCTTTGACAACTTTTCCTTTAAGGCAACAGTAAAAGCAAATTAAGAAAATTAGTCTACCTTCACAAACATCCAATTGTACCCTTTATTATAGGTATGGCAACAACAAAAATCTATTAAATCAGCTAGGTATCTCTCCCTAGGTCTTTTAGCTATAATAGGTGTGATGGGAGGACAAGTTGACATAGTAGCTTTCTCCATGCAGTACTCACATAATTTGATCCTCTCAACTATTTTTTCTTTAGTTATACCATAGGTTTCTCTTCTTATAATATCATATAGAGGATTTTGCCAAGAATGTCCTGCTTTGTCATGCATATAAGCAATATATTAATCTCCATGCTCAATTTCTTCCACATTAAATTGACGTAAAGATTTATTATCTGACCTTTTATACTTTAGAACTTTAGTTTGAGGGTCTGCTGCAAACTTTTTAGCTCTTCTTTCAAAGGCTGTTTTCAAAACTTAGTTGTAAGCCCTAGCAGGGACTATCTTCTTTAGGTGGAAATCTAAGATTTCCTGGTGTTTTTTTATAGGTCATTTTCATAATATTTGACATTTTATAGTTAAATTCTTATATCCCAATGATTTCAATGTATAGGTAATTTTTATTTTGAAGCTAACAAAAAATACTTTTCTGAAAACTTTGTTTCGAATTTTTATTATAATTTAGGCAATCTGATTGGCTGAAAAATTTAGTTGAAGGAATATATGCTGACTGTGCAGCATATAAACTAAAAAATAGCCAATTGAATACTGCTGACTCAAATGCCTCTGTAAAAAATACATATCTTGCGCGGTTTTTTATTTCTAAAAAATTACATCCAAATTGATTCACAAACTTGGAATGGATCCAAGACCAGAAAATTGTTGGATCCATAACCTTTCAGGACAATAACCTTTCATTACGGTCACATTTAATGTGGACAATATAAAATTGCAAATTTTATGGTGAAATCACTAAGTTGATTTCATTAAAAAAGGAAATGCATCTTTGAAAAACACATAATTGAGATGATAATATTACCATAAATACAATAGGAAGATAGATATAAAATCATAACTTTGTTATGTTTCATATGTGTTTTATCTTTAAAATTTCATAAATAAAAAAGCTTAAAATAATTAAAAAACTAAATGTTTTATAAATATTTGTGTTAAATTATTTCTATGATAGTTTGATTTTATTATGGTTAAAAAAATGTCACTGTTATGATGTGCAGTTAATATGATAGGCTTAAGATTCAATCAAATTGGAAATATTGATTTACAAACTAGATAAACATTTGAAACATCACTAAAGAAGACAAAAAATTATCTTTAACAGTGTTTAAAAAATTGCACCAACCATATTAGAAGACAGTAGAGATTAATCTCCAAATTTTTAATTTGTGTTTAAACTAATTCAGATAACATGCTGAGGCATGCTACAAAGCGCCCAAAAATTTCTACAAATTGGTCAAATTTATTTTAGGCTAGATCAAAAGTAACTAGGCCATTACTTGATAAAATTTGGTCAGAAAAATTTAGCTAACAAAACCACTAAAACTCCTCTTAGTAATGATGACTAAAATTCCAAAAAATATTTCTTTGTAAGTTATAAAATTAGAAGTATAAAACAGTTCTTAAGTATTATCTAAATAAAAATGCTAAGATACATACATTTAGAGATAAATTATGTAAGGAAATTATTTATCTTTAAGGAATTCTCCTATTAGACTCACTAACCAGATAAAAAAGATGCTTTCAAAGGATAGAAAAAGTTCCTGGTGGACCCAGAAATCTATAAAATTTAGTTTTGATATAAGGAAATGTGTTTCTCTAAGCTTTTTTACTGAATAATAGGCTGAATTTGATTAGATTATTTTTATAAAATACATAATAAGTTATACTTTACCTGTTGTACTCCAATGTATGCTGAACTTAAAAATTAGTGCTAAACTATAAAAAGATAACATAGAAACAATGTTTATAACATAACTGATATATGTTCTTTAGAAAACACTCTATAAAACCATCCTGTAATATGATACATCATAGTATAGAGACCTTGTGAGAGATACTAGGTCAGTTTAGTGGAACTAAATTTTTATAGAGGCCTAAAAAAAGTTTATAGCTGAATCTTAGTGATGAATTTAACTTTTTTTGCTCTAAGTAAAATTCTTTTTAAATTAGAAGTCTATTCATAACTCATTCCAGACTATTTTAGGAACTGCAGACCTCCAGTCATTCTCCACACTGATGTTGGATAGGAGTTCGCCAACAACATCATGGCTAGCCTTTGTAATAAATTTGATATCAAGCATGTTAAAGGTTGAGCTTGTTGTCCCTGGATTTGGGTCAGGTTAAAAGGCTTAACTAAATTTTAAAACAAACTTGATGCTAATCCAAGATCCTGTTGTCTTAATAAAATATAAGTACTAATTATGGGAGATGTTGCCTACATCTACAGATTGCTGAGCATGAGACCACAAAAATAACCCTTTGGATTATTTTTTGTGACATACAAAAAAAAAGCTTTTATTATGATAGATTCCTAAAACTTATTTATTTTGTTCATAAAGAAACAATTAGGTTAATTTTCTTGTCTTGGAGGGTTAACTAACAAGGTTACTTGTGGATCTTGGTGATAATATTATTTATGACTTGATTCATCAGATGAACCAGCCCACTTTATTTAACATAAAAGATAAATTTAAAATTATCTTAAAAATTTACAAAGGCTCTAAGAAACATTATTCTTTAGCAGATGGTAGGGTTACCAGAAGCAAGTGGAGAACCACAATAGTGAACTTTCAGCGTGTGAAATGATTTACATCTACCTGATCTTGAAATTATCAAAAATATAAAAAGAGCATTGCTTGGCTAAGATACACCTATGTATTTTATTTCATGTTTTAATTACAATCTTGTATAATTTCATATCATAGGAAAACTTTGAAAAAATGTTAACACAACTCTTTTTAGTTAAAGTTGCAAAAAAAAAAAACTAAGACTAGATAAATTATAGATTTATAAATAATTAACTTCATCTTATTTCTATCATAATATATTCATAAATGATAGGTTGATTTTTAGGTGATATCTATTGTTTTTAAAAAAAAAGGATAAAAAGAAGCAAAACTGAATGTTGTTGTTTATTTATATTATATCTGGGCTCATTTTTATCCTAAGTTATAGAATAGTATAGATTAAATTTGGCTGATATTGTAGTCTGTAAGCTGTGCTAGCAGAAAGTATGGCGCCAAAATTCTTGAACCATAATTAGCCTTGCAAGGCACAAATATAGTCTCTGTCTTAAAACCATGACCATGGAGTGTCCTTATAGTCTTCTTAATGTGTAGATTCCAGCTAGTATAATAGCACTCATTATAACAGTCTCAATATCACCAGTATCATTCTAAGAATATAAAAAAGATTCAATCTGTAGGTTATCTGCTTTAAAGCTAGAAGTATGAAGAATAGTGCCAGGCTATATAATATGTGTATTTTAGTAGCTATATCAAGCTAGCAATAGGCTTTTTCTTGTTATTTATGAGTATATAAAAAGAAATTATACAGGTAGATGTAAGGCAAGAGTAGTAAAACAGGATTAAAATTGTTTACTAATACTGAAAATAGCTATTTTTAATAGCCAAAGGGGTGATAGTATAGGCATTGAAGATGTTAACAAAGTACAGGGTCAAGTATGAGTGCCCTTGTCCAACCAAAGTCAACATTGTTAAAAAACCCTCAATTTTAAAGTTTTGCTTATTTGATTTTTATTTTAACCACCAGCTCAATCTTCCATTTTTTTAAGTCAAAGATTATATCATTGGCAATTGATTGTAAAATATCAACTTGCCAAATTTTTAAGAAATCTGACAAATTTCTAATTTATCATTCACATCTTTTAATGGTCTTATTTTATAAGTCTGAGAATTTTAAAAGAAATACTTAATTAGATAAATTTTAAACTATAATTATATTAGATAGTTGTATATGATTGTATTAATTAATCTTTGAAAAACAGAGTAATTTATTGATACAACCTAGACTCTTATTATGAAGTTAGGCTCTCAATATTGAGGCTTTTACATCTGATGCTCTAAACACTACATATCAATCAGATTGATGTTATATAAAAATAATCAGTTTCAATATGAAATTGATATTAGTACTTTCAAACTGGTTTAGTGATTTTTAAAATGTTTTTTTTATTATAAGATAGTGAGTTTTTTCTAATGTAATAAAATTATTGAGTAATATAGAAATTTGATACTCTTTAATGTGTTGCCTAGTAAACATAGGATTGGGAAAGTAGCAAAATCCTACTTCATCTCTCAAGTCTATTAGATAAATTAGATATTTTGAAATCAGCTATTATCTTTGGCCTGATAATCATTTTAATTGGTTTCACTATTAAGTTTTTTTTTATTTAAATATAAATTAAGATTCTCTATGTCTCTGATCAGTGGTCTTAATCCATGTAAACTCCAGCTTGGTACCAATTTATAATTGTTATAAAAAATCCATCAACATTTTTTTAACAGATAATATATAGATACACATTAGGTTTAATCTTTCTAGACGCTTGTAAGAAAAAATCCTTAATAAATTCTTGGGTCACTATATTATAGCTTTATTAACAATAACAGTATTAGCATTTGATGGCCTTGACTCAATATATTGTCAGAAACCAACACTCTAAGTACTTCTTGAGCTTAATAGATCAACCAGCCTGAGAGATAGGTAGCACCAAGGCTTAAGGCAGACTAGATGGGTTGGACAAGGAAGTATAGCCAAGATGAGGAGGTCTTTAGTCTTATGAAGGGAGAGGCAAGAGTACCCATCCCATAGGTAGTCTCATCTGTGAGAGGGACTTCAAAACAAGCGGTAAGAGTAGGGACAGCAGGACAGATACAGAAGGGGTCTTTAGGGACAGGGGGTGATTTCTGCACAGGGGGGGGTCCCATTTGGAACAGCTAGGGGAAGGAGTCTACTGCAATTACCACAGGAACAATGCAACCCCCTAAGAGGGTCAACCACCAAAGTATGAGTGAGAGCATGATTATTTTTAGTTACTAAAAAGTCAAAAAATATAAAGTTTTAAAAGAATCTTTATTGAGAAAGAGAGAATCTCCACAAGGGAAAAAGAGGGGGTTTATATATTTTTCTTGCTCCACATGTTCTCAATATCTTACTAGTTTTAAAGCTAGAATCTATTTGACAAGGGAAAAAATTGATGGAGGAATAAGGACTCTAGGTTCTGATTGGTCTGTGGACCTTTATTAGGGTCTTCATAGGTTTAAAGTCATCCTCCCCCTTATAGGGTCCTTGGGACTGGGGGTGGCAGGGGGGCCCTGAGGTCCAGGAGGAGCTTGCTTCATCTGGGGCAAAGGGGCTGGGGGGTTGGAGGTCCAGGGGGAGCTTGCTCCCCTTGGGCTGACGGGTGTGGGGCAGCCCCTTTGGGCTGCAGGCAAGTGCCAGTAGAAATTTTTCTCCTTGATTATTGTCATGACCCAGGGGTAGGGACACTATGTCCCAGAACTTATAGGGCGGCTGTAATAGCCAGGCTAGGGTAGTCAAGGTGCCAAGGGCAGCCCTTCCTAATACCCTAACAACCAAGGAAGCCCTGAGGACGCTGGTGATAAACACCAACACAGTCCACGCTGGTATCATGTAGTTTAGGGCCTTGACCACAATATGTGGGTCGACCATGGTTGCACAATATATTGTCTATACTAAATTAGGATAAAAGAGTGGATATTCTTAAGAAAGTTCAAAACACTAATATAGGAAAATAATAGATTTTATTAACAAAAATAAATCAAAAGAGACCAACAAGCTTCATCTCGAAATTTCTCAATGATTTAAGGGTGAGAGATTCGAGATTTCTGCTTGTTGTGTAACCTCAGAGGGCTAGTGATCGCTCTGATGAAGAATTTAGATGATGAGGAGGAGGAGTCATTCACCTTAGTGACAATTAACAAGCTCAAACCGGGCAAAAGTCTACTAGAACCATGAGGGATGTCTTTCAGGTTCATGACAATTATAGGGTTTTTCAAGGTGTTTTTTGGGGGAAAGGAGTTGTTTTCTATGCTGTTGGAGGTAGAGTCTTCTACTTTAGGCCAGGGTTGGCAATGCATTGCTTTATAGTTGACCAGTTTTTTGAGCTTTTAAAGTCCATTTCATTGGTTTTAACAGGGGTATATGGTGTCATTGGGGTGGGATTTATGTTTTTTATAACAGATA
>CAOJZF010000506.1:0-13792 GCA_948465475.1 Thalpophila matura
AAATCAAGAGAACAAACATATATCAAGAATGGAACTTTATTTAAGATTACAAGAAAGGCAAATGTATCTTCCCAGGACCTATGGAACAAATAGAGATCATCAATAGGATACATAGAAGTATAGGACATGGGGGTGTCCACAAGACCTACTAGTATATAAAGGAAAATTACTACGGGGAATACATGTTTACTGATGTGTACAACATTGTAAAGTGTTGTAAGGCCTGCCAAAGTGATACCAACTTCTCTAAGTCCACTAGCTTCAGACTTGTTAACCAAAATTTGTGTGGCATACAGTTTCAATAGACATAGTTGGACCCCTACAAACTTTTAGTAGCAGCTTCAAATATATTATTGTTGCTATTGACAAATTCACTAAATGGGTAGAAATATTCCCAATCAGAGACCTGTCCTCCAATACTACTGCAAAGTTCATCTTGGACCATATCATATACACTCATGGCTGTCCTCAATTCATCAAAACAGATAACAGAACAAATTTCACTTCAAATGTTATCCCAACCCTCAACAAGTTGATGGGAATACACGGAGTATTATCCACTCCCTATCACCCTGAAACCAACAGAACAGTTGAAAGAGTCAACGGTACCCCTAGTCAAGATCCTAAGGGAATTGGTGAACAAACAACCTATATGCTAGAGTCAACTGATCACGTCAGTCAACTTTGCTTACAACATCTTTCCCCATTTGTTTACCAGATACAGCCCCTTTGAGTTGATATTTGGACAAAAACCTGCATTACCCCTGTTGCTATACCAATTAGTGTTGGACCTCCCATATTCTAGCTATAAGGAATACCTTGAGAACTTGTCTAAGCAAATAGTTAGGTTACAAGCAGATGCTTTTGAGAAACAGTGCAAGACAAAGCAAGCATCAGTCAAAATTTTGGAATCAAGGACAAAACTATTCACCTTTGTTGAAGGGGATCTGGTTCTCTATCATCAAGCTTTTGGCTTGCATTGTAAGTTCAAGCTATCCAATTTATGCAAGGCCCCTATGTAGTGACCAAAAAGGTTGGTCTTGACTCATACACCATAAAAAGATGAAGATACCGGGCATGTGATAAACCAGATACATGCAAAATTCCTTAAACCTTTTTCTCATTAATACCTTATTTTCTTTAAAAATAATAATAATAATAATAATGAAAATTAAAAATAAAACTGATAGATGGAAATTTATTTGGTGAACATCTTTGACTGATAAGTGTGAAAAATTATGGCTGCCACAATATACGGGTACATCACGTGCTTGTTGTAGGCTACTTGCGTGTTGGTGCATGGCAGGCATAGTATCCAGTCAAGCCGGAGGGCGCGTTCAGGAGCAAAGCTGCCGTTATAACACCCAGCCAGTATGAAAAAACTAATGATCACGTTCCATAAGGACCCTTATCCTTCACAAGATCTTGCATCATCTTCTGTCTGTCCAATTTTTTGCAACAATTGTCCAACAAAGAAGCCAGCTTATAATGGTTCTTCAAATTGCCAATCTGTATTAAGATCATTGTGCCCAACTCAATCATGAGCATTGCCCAAACATTTCAAAAAACAGATTTTGTATTTACCAGACAAACACACTGAGCCCTTAACTGATCCCAAATAGAACTTCTCAACAAATCAGCCATATACCCGGTCACAGAGACCTCCCCCTCCTGACACCACAAAGAGACTATATAAAAAACCATTGTCTTTGCGTTCTCAAAAGACAATAAGCCACATCTCTTCTTTTGGCACAAAGAAGCAAAGTTCTCCAAACAATACAAAGCTGCATGCTTGAAGTGAATTGCATATTGTTTCTCCTTAATCTTGGAAACCCACTCCCCCATATTTTTCCGTTTGAAAGACAGAAATACCAACACTAGAAAGTCAATTATATTCCCAGCTGGAATTTCTGTCCTATAAGGACCCATAGACATCTCCCCATTTACTATAGTGGCCACCTCCCAATTGGACCCCTTCTTAACCCCTGTTGGAAACAAATTGCTTATTTCCTGATAAAGGGTCACAGACAGTGTGATCTCCCTGGTGTGTAACCTAATCAAATTCTGATTATCCTTATTATATAGATTATAAGATTCTCCTTTTCTTTTGGTGTTAATTCTTTGATATATTCATGATACATTTCTCTTAGTTTATCTTATATTACTTCACCTCTCAGGGCTTGTAAAATCTTCTCATTTTTGATCTCTTTTAACAAGGAACTACCATTTTTTGATGAACTACTCATTATACAAGACTCATGAAAACCAATAAACTCCTTTTAAAAGAATGATTAAGTATAAGAAAATAAGGAATCATGGAAAATATATTTACTCACTAAACTTCTTAATACCAGGAACACTAGGTTTTTAATCACTAGGATTCTTACTCAAAGAAATCAAGATGCCTTTTTTTATATCTCTCTAGACTGGTCTTCTTATCTTTTGACCTTCTTAGTTTTCTTCAGTTTTCCAACTGGACTGTTTCTCATGCTTTTTCATTCCATTTTAAGTCACTTTCCACTTAAGCCATTGAAATTCTTAAATGCTACTTTATCTCATTAAAATGCATTTCAAGAGTTTTTCTTATCAAGCCTTTTTACAATTAGCCCAATACAGCTTTTACTTGTGTCGTTTAACACTAACAATTTTAGAACTTTACCAGTTCTTATTTGACAATCTACCAAGCTTTCTAAAGACTTATTGGTTTGTCCAAATCAGTTTAAGTTTTATTCCTCTTGGGTTATCAGATTGTTTTCTTAAACAACTTATTTTATGGTCTCTATAAGTTTTTGACTTAATTTGCCCTTTTTGTATTTTTACAAGTTAGACTTAATCCTTTGATTTTCCATCAAAATCACAATCAAAACTCGTGGATTGAATTAATCCCAATAAATTAGAACCTAGATCTTTATTAGTGTTCCTCCTTGACAACAGCCCGTCAAATACTTGTGATTTTTACAACCACTTTCCTATAACCCCCTTTGCCATATGTTTGTTGAAGGAAGGCCACTTTATTTCTTGAAGCTAAAGTAATACCTGACCCCTCTGAGCATCTGTTGGATCCCAACTAGGAGCAATAACCAGGTCAAGATCTTCAAGAAAAGTATCCTTCTGGGAAAAGTTGATAAACTTGGTCTCTAACATTGTGGTATTTTCTGCCAATGAAAGCATGACTATACCAGTATTCAACAAATTTTGTGACATTACAGAATGAATCAGTCTTGTCTGAACTTGGAATAACATCAGTATCCATGTCTGCTCCCCTAGGCGCCTCAATAGCCTTGCAACCTTTACCCAAACTAGGACCAGATTGAGCGCCAGTTCCGGTGCCAGTATTCTTCTCCACATCCTTATCCTTTTGTACTCTTTTGGGATTGGGTACCTTGCTTCCCCCCAAGTCACCAACCTTGTCCTTGTCATTGGAGTCTTCAATAACAATTGGCTCTAGGTTGTCCTCTATCACTATAGCCGTTTTGCCCTGACTAGTACAAATGAGCACCTTTGATAATAATCTCTCATCCAGTAATGAATAAGGATTAGTTAATAACTTCTTATCTTCCTTGTCAAGTCCAGGGTACTCATCTTGCTGTTTTTTGGTAGTCCCTTTTGCTCTGAGAGCACCTTTAAACTTGTGAAGGTTGTCCAAGGCGGTCTTGAACTCCTCCAAAGCATGTCAATACTCTTCAATTAAAGATTTTCTGCTCATTCTTGCAATATTTTTGTCTCTCAAAACCTTGGCTAAAAGCTTAGAATCAATCTTCTTTATCTTCAGAAATAACCCCAAAGGCTTATCAAATTGATCAATTAAAGCTTAATAAAGCCAAGATTATTTTATTGGTCATAGCTTAATCTAGGATGGGGGAATGTTACAAAACTTTACTAAGTAACTTCCTGCTTATTAACCAATAAATGCGGACACTTTCCCATGCAAGCTTGCCCAGGAACCAACAGATTGCTTGCCCACTAACTGCCTGCTAAACTAGTCAAATCCACAGGTATAAACATTGTATCTCAATTGAAAATCTGGAATTGAATTCATAATACTCAAATCACTAAATCTGTTTGAGATCATTCTGATTTCTCCTATACTTTTACATCTTCCTAAATAGATTTACTATATATAAATTTACACATATATCATTAAATAAAGGACCTGACTTAATCTTACCTAAATACTTTTACCTTTTAATCAGTATATAAGTTCTAAAAAGCCTTTTTATTACATATAAGCTGTCTCTTTGTAATAACTTATCAATAACAGACAACCTCTTTATATTCATAATTATTACTCTTCCTCTGGTTTACCAAGTCCTCATACTTGTAAACCGTCATTATCTCAATTGAAAAGAACCCTCTCTACTATAGACCAAGTCAAATCACCAACAATATCAATATATTTTTTTTTTGATTATTAGGTCTGATTTGTGTAGTGTTATCAGTATTGGATACAATAGCTCAATCTTAAAAGCCTGATTACTTAATCAAGAAAGTAGGGATAGTAAAAGATAATGTAGTTATAGTAATTGAGAAAATTGATGTGGGATAAAATTTATTTTAGGACTCATCTAGTTATAATAACATAGATAGGAAAAGTAGGGCTAAAATCAGATGCCAATAAACTTTTGAGGATTAAAAATTCTTACTTATGATAGTGCCTGGCTTAAGATGGCGCCTTGGTTGAGATTTACACTTTGTAATTGTTTTTGTTGTTATCATTTGGTAAATTTTTCAAACTCTAAGGCTTAAACCTTATCACTCTAGTTTAAGTATTGGCCAAGTATTTAATGCCTTAGTTTACACAAGAACCAAACTATAAATTTATTATCTAGATATTGGACCCAAACTTTTTTTAATTGACCCTTTTCTAATGAGTAGGATATACTTTTGATTTTTTTAAAGCTTTTATCTAGTAAAATCATAATGGTCATAATTAATAGTCTAAACATCTATGGTTACAATATTATTAAGATCTGGTAATTCAGCACAAACCACAGTGATCTTGATAATAAGATTACAACTTACTCAAAAAGTTGTCAATTTTTTTTTTTTGAATTTCAATGATGCATTCCAAAACAAATTATAGAACTATAAACAAGGTGAATAGGGAAATTAAGGCTGCAATAGATGGTACCAGTAAAAAATAGAGCTGCTACTAACATCATTTACTTTTGGCCAGGGTTCTTTATCATATTGCTGAATTAGTACTTTGGTAGTAATATAAACTAGTTTGTTCTAATAATCTAATGAGCCCAGCTCATTCTAATAACATAAGTTTAAACAATCAGATTGGCCTAACTTTAATAATATTAGAATTATTTATAAACACTGGCAATGAACCAAAGTACACTTTTTTATTAAATGACAAACTTTTTGTTACCTATATTAATTACCCCTTTAGATAATTCATAAGAATTTCTATAAAACTATTCCTACAATGCAATAAGAACCCATGTTTCTGTCCTTATATGCAAAATAACAAATTTACTCCTGTTACCGAGAAAAAGACTTACTACAGGTAATTTCTATAGTCTAAAAAAACTACGCCCAGAAATTTTATTTCTGGGTAATTCTGACCCAGTAACTACTTTAAAACTCAAAAACTTTTTTATTTCTAAATTTTGTTTTGACTTTTTTTAGGGAATTCTTAGATGTAGTTTTCGAAATTTGGTTTTCGAGATAAAGGTAAAACATTTTTTTGAGTTTAAGGTTTTCCGGGATTTGGGTCTTTGGAATAAAGTATTTTAGATTTGGTTTTTTGAACAAAGGTCTGACCTCAATGACGAGTAAAATGAGAAAATCAATTTGGTTTCCTTAAGTTTACTAAAATTCTCTTTACTTAATTAATTAAAAGAAGGATGTCGTGAGAGAATCCTTTATAATGTAGGTAACTTTAAAGATGATTGTTTATGATTGAGTGATGATGGGAGTTTGATGTCAAAGCGAGTTGGCTGAGAATCGATGGTCAATACAACCCCAATGCAGGGCTGAGTGTACAACGCTATTTTTCTATTAACTCCGATAAAGAATGATCTAAAAGGACTTTAACAAGAAAAAGTGGTAAAATATTTGTGATCTGCTTTAAGAGAAGATCATTTGTCAACTAACGACGAGGAAAAATTCTAAGGCCAAATTAGAAGAATGGCGGGGAATGGGAAACTGAGATAGTGCGAGGCGTACTACTAGTATAAATTTGAGAAAAATCCGCAGGGAAAATAATAATTTAAATATAAGTTTACATATTAGAAAACACTTCTACTTTAGGTATTTTTTTATCAATAAAATCAATTTAACGACATTAGTTACTATTTTTGATAGGCTTGATTAGGATAGTCATTCTCTATATTGAAATGATCTTCCCAAATCATACGCTTTTGTGTCGTTGCTTTCTTAATTTCATATTATATTTTTACTCATTAGTTGCACTTTTAAGCATCTTTTAAGCTCGGTTCATCATAACTTGTATTCTCAAGCCTAGTCTAAATAAAAACTTTTTCAATTAGGTCTGGACTTACATTCAATTTATATTCATTTCTTGATTTATCATTTGTGGTAAACTTTGGTTTTCATGATTTAAATGTTTACGCCGCTCTAGCCTAGAAATTTAATAATCAGCGCTAAAAGTACTTCAATATAACATTAGTTTTATGACACTGGTTCGTTAACAAATTAAAATTCAAACTTAAAAGGAAAAAACTTAGCACAGTGCACTTATTAGAACATGTTTAATCTAATCCGTTGTTAATGACTCGAAATTTATATGTGTTTTTATTCACAAATGTTAATCGAAATTTAGTAAAGCCATCCTGCAATTGGCCAAAAACTTTCGTAGATCGGCATTTTTATAATTAACACTTATGGTTTGAAAATGGGCTCTGGTCGAGATTTACTCTGTGTAATAATATGGGACTTTCCGTGCGTAGATCGCCCAACCGGACTTATTCGACAGTAGAAGCTATATTTTATTAAATTTGTCGTATCTCTATGGCCTTTTAAATTCAAAAAACCGTGTACATTTTATCCAGATTGAAATTGAAATATGTTGATTTTATTCAGTTTCCACATTCTTTGCATAAATTACGAAAATTAAATTACAAAATTTTATCCATTGTTTATCGTATCAATATCATAATAAATACTATCATTAATGAATTTTGAATCACTGAGAAACAACCACGAGAAATAATGATTTGTGTTTACTATCGAATTACGTCTTAAATTTCAATTCTAGCGATCTACGTAAGGAAAGTCCCATATTTTTAGATGTTATTCGGTAAGTATAGCACGTTATCTTAGACTTAGAATTTAATCATTCCATAGAATTGCTAGTCAGATATTTCAAACGTTTTTGCATGCCAGATCTGATCTACGAAAGTTTTTGTCTAGTTATTAGTCAGAGGGTTAAAAACTTGACAAATCATATTTTATTCGAATCTTATAAAATCAAGTACACAATTCATTCGTTTAACCCTCAAGAGACAAGTTTGTCGGGTTTGTATATGGCGATTTACAAGTAGATCGGGGATTTTCTGTTCCTCATAAATTCCCGTAAAAATGATAATTCCTAGTTCGTTGAAAAACAATCATTTCCATTATAGAGCCATTAACTTTTCTGGGATGGATCTAATGATTGATGGTTAAATGATCGATTCATCAATAATCGATAAAAAATCGATTATTGACCACTGATCATTTAACCATTGATTATCAGATTTGACTAACTTTTCTCTGATTTAACTTAATTTTTTAATATGTTTGTTATTAGAAGATGGTCAATTTTTAATTTTTGACAGGAAGATAATCGACAAGGTTTAATTTTAAAAATTAAATCCAAGTTTATTTTATAAAGAAACCGGCTACTTCCATTATAAAATTTCCAAATTGATTTTGAAAATGATCAATTTTACAATGATCGACAATGATTAATTACACTTTAGGACCGGAAGAATTTTTTTGGTTACTTGAAGCTTTTTCAGTTTCCATTTCTAATACCAATCCTATTTTACTTCTCAACACAGTAAAGAGTACTTTTTTTAGTATTATCAAAAAAAGTATCATCATGATATCCCTAAACCCATTATTTCAGAATAAAAAATTATAAAAAATTATCAGCTATAAATATTTTTGAAATTATTATTATTTATTTCATATAAAAACTGACTAAATTCATTTATATTAGCGCTTCTGATAATTGAGATATACTAATTTAAGGAGTGATAACTTCGATAATGAGAGCCTAAATTGGGTATATTTTAAATTTAATCTATAGATAAGGTAAATAATTTTAGTAGATCAGTTCTTCTCCACATAATTCTTTGATTTCTCTATAAATTAAATCAAGCTGCAAAGGCGATTTTCAGTCCATTTATTATGAAAAACTACCTAGAATTGTAAACTCGTAACTCGATTATAATCATAGGGCACCGACTAGAGCCCCATTGGGCCAGACTTTTATCAATGCGGAGAAAAAACTATTAAACTGCTGATCTACAAAATTTTTTAGCCATATTTCTTACTGCAACCAGTTAAAAAAATGAATTCTAATCTCATTTTTACTAGTCTAAATCAAGTGTCTACCGTCTATCATCTTCAAATCAATCATTTGGGTGCTCACTAATTTTTTGGTCATCTACAAAATCAATCACTTAGACCATCGATCATCTAAGTGTCGATTTTTGGTTTTCGATCTTTAGATCCATCCCAACTTTTCTCGCCTACGTAAAAAAAATTGTTTTTACTCGACTTGGAATGAGAAATTAATAAAAAAATATAAAGAAATATTATTTAACATACTTTATTATAAAACAAAGACCAATCTATTCAGACTGATTTCTTAAAAAAACTAATTTCTGCTCTGGAAGCCAACAACATAAATATCCACAGAATTAAATGCATAGAAACTAAAACACAAATTTTTAGAACTAGATCCGGTTGAAAAATGGGAGCGCAAAATCAAAAGTTCCATATTTGACCGAACTTGTAAATCTCTATATTACCTTCTTTATTTTGAATACTGGAGTTGTAATTATTTCATTTAATAATGACTGGCTGAAGTAAACCTTAATTAATTTTAAGTGTTCACAATGAACTTGGGAAACAATAAAAACTTTGTTAATCCTGAAGCGGTGAAAAACTAAGAGTCGATTTAATGTCAAAAGTGTGTGACACTTTTTCTCATTTATTACCTCGTTTGCAAATTTAAGCATTTTTTATTTTGATTGTAGTGTGATTAATTTTTCGTATGCAGCCTCGAATAGCGAAGGCTATTGTCCAATCTTATGCAACGTTCGACCATAAAAAAATGGGGTGTATTGTATTAAAGAAACCCGCGTTAAATATATTTTTTCTTTATATCCCTTTGAGCGTCATTTTCAGTCAACTAAAAGCTAAAGAATCTTTATAGGCAGAAATAATATGAAAAAGTAAAATTTACCACTTTAATTGACGTGTGGCAATTTATTAAATCTTTATCTGGAAGTTGACTGATAATATTTGCTAATTTCTAGAAATTTAAATGTGTTTTACCTTTCGAGACCAGAATATTGAAACCGGAAAATTACAAATGATAATACGGCTAGAGCTATTTTACTACAGAGTTCAAGTTTTACATAATTGAAGTTTTACATAATTGGCAACAAAAAGGTATCAATATACTTAAGAACGATTTTAAATATGGGGGATTCTGAGATGTCACATGAATTTACTTAAGAAGTTGAAGCGTCTCAAATTTCCAACATTAATTTAACTCGGGTTGACTAAAAGCAATTACTACGATGCCATCAAAACAATTGGTGAGTTTTCTTAAATAACCTCAATTTACAGTCATGTTTGTTTTAAAACAAATTTAAATTATCAAGATTTTTGTTGCAAAATCATCATCATGGTTTAAAATTAGATTTCAAACTTGAGCTTCAAGATTTATTATTCTTTGTGAATTATGTTGATTATAAAAATGTGCCATATAATTTCTTGGACTTTAGTTAAAATAAATTACTGTCCAAGAGTTGGGTATTTGATTTAAAATTTAACTTAATCCTTCGTTTTTTAGATGCTCGTTTGGAACGGGCCATATTTTGCATTTACCATAGATTTATTTAGATTTCAATCTTATCAAAACAATCATATAAAACAATACAAGGTCTAAAAAATGAATCAAATCACCTATATTTTTTTAAATCGATTCAAATATAAATGAAAGTATAGATTAATTAGAAAAACCTAAATGATAAAGAAGAGCTACGCGTTAAACTGAAGTCTGTCAACAATATCTGCCCAAAAAAAGATACCAAATTAAATACTCTTTGCATAAATTCTAGATTTACTGAAACTTTCTTATTATTTTATATAATCTGCTTATAATATAAAATTCTAGAGCCCAATTGAAATCTAACCAAAGTATGCTATTTTTTATATGTTGCTCTTGTTAAAACTGTCATCGAGCTCATCTATTAGACAGTATTTATACTCCTCTCAAATTAATTTCAACTATCCAAATTCTGATACTTTGAAATTAAAAATGCTTAATAACAATCATATTGCTGCTATCATCGGTTTCTTGTTTAATTGCAACGCACAAAACAATCTTGGCCAGCAGGCGAGCGCTGACATACAACCAAGCATCGCCAGACCGCAGGCTGAAGAATACCACGTGGATTCCGCCTGGGTTCCTCAACATTACTTCCCAGAAGAACATGTAAATAATGGGCAAGTTGATCACGTACATCAAGCTCAAGTCCCCCAAAGTCGACATGAACAGAATCAACATCAATTAAGTCAGATTCTGCAGGAACAAGATAGCCAGACTCAAAATTCCCAACAAAAAAGCCGAGACCAACAAAATAGTCATCAAGTAAGCCAGAATCAACAACAAGGTGAAAAGTATTTCATATTCAGCAACATATTGAACAAGTAGGCTATAACCAACAAGTTAATAAAGAAATTCAAACTTGGTAAAGTGATTTAAAAATTAGCCCTACTCAAGAAAAGATCCTGCAAGTAAGCTAAACTCAAAAAAATGTTCAAAAATTATTTGATGCTCAACAAATTTTTTCAACAAGATACTAATAATCAACAGCATGCTTAACAAGAAAGTCATACTCAACATGTTCAAGAAATAAACAAAAATCAACAAGACATTCAACAAGTAATCAATGCTTGTAATTATATTAAGAAAAAGGATCAATCTCAGAATCAAGATCAGAATCTAGTGCAAGAAAAAATATTTCAGGAAAAAAATAATCAATACCAAGAACATCAATTAAGCCGTACTATTGAAAGTCTGCAAGTTGCAACAAAGGTCTATAACTTTGATTCTGATAATAGCAATCAAGACTTAAAGATATTTCAAGAACTAACAACCCAGGAAAAAAGTATATTTTATTGAGCATCAAATGATAGTGTCACAGAAGCTCAAAAAAATACTACTGATGTTACTTTAAATCATAAGCTTGATCTAGATGTGAAACATGTTTCATCAAATTTTACCAGTAAAAGTTTGGAGGCAAAGAATCCAGGTATAATTTTGGATGGAAAATCTGTTGAAAAAAGGAGTTTTAATCTTCAAGCTGATACTTGATCCACTATTGAGGATACTGTGCTGCCTGAAAATAACCAGAAAATAACCCATGAAGAATTTTCACAAAAGCCCTACCCTACCATCACTAAAAACAGAAAGGAAATTGTGGTAAAAAAAATTATGAAATGACTACAGAAACTCAACCCAAAGAAGAAAATGAAAGAAATCATCTTTTGCCATTATTCAAATACTTAAATTCAAATTTTGATAGGACACAAGGTATAGATAGATCTGATAAATCTAATTTGGTATTCATACTAAATAATTAAAGACTTTCTTGAAGTTTTTTTTAATTTACCAGAGTGGAAGATTAAATCCTTCTTATACAATTTAGTTGCAGAGATGATGAAAGAATCAGGAAACTTCCTCCAATATACAGAAGTAAATGGGAAGATCTTAAAAGATAATTCTAATGATGTAAGATACCAGATCATATTAGCTCTTCACCACATTCTAATCAATCATTTTGGTAAAACCCTATACTTTCTACAGATTTTGGCTAAGAAGATGAATCATAAATTGTCTAAAAAGAATTTTTCTGATTTTGTAAATAGTATCATATATATAAAGAACCAGGAATACTTGATGATCCAGGTTTTATTCTAAAAGGTTATGGCAATATTTTCTGATAATATCTTTTTTTATATGGAGAAACCCCAAATTTGAATAAACTGGAAACAAGTCTAATTTATCAATCTTATTTGCAACTTACTATAAAAAAATTTAACCCAATCTAAATTCTAAGAATATCAACAAATAAAATTAAGCTTCATAGTTGAGATAAAAATGTTTCAGAAAAAGATTCTAAATCTGATCTACTCTATAGTTTTATTATTTATAGATATCAATAAATTGATTAATAGTGGTAAGAAAATTAATAATCAAAAATTAATCTTCAGAATCTTTGACAGAGGATAAAACTATATCTCTGCTCATTTAAAATCTGTTATTCTAGTATAACTGTTTTTAAAAATATATATTAAAATAACCTCTATATCAAATTAGGGGATTGTTAAAGACTAAGTTTATATCTACTTTTTTTTAATTAAGTCTAAAACTTACTACTTTCTTAATTTATGCTTATTGTCTAAATATATTCAAGATGGATATCTAAAAATCTTAAATACAATCTTCTCACAGTTGCTAGATAATTTTTTTACTTTTTTTAGGTATCTTTAGAATGATTACACCAACTAGAACTTGTTAATATAGACCCACTTCAATAAAGCCTTATTCTTCTCTTTGGACTTGATATCAATTTGGTAACCTTATGTGGAAAACTGTTAGTTTTTCCAGAGTTACATTTAAATCCAACATGCTAAATCTTTTAAGTTGAAACTTCATACCAATACTAATTTAGTGATTTGCCAAAAATGGTTCTCAAAGATTTTTCCTATTAACTCATTACATCCTAAATGTGGGATTAGTCAAGGAATTACTGCTTCTACCAACAAGAAGAGGGGGAGAAGGTATAGCGCCTGAGGCCCAAAAATTGGTGGAACCCTTTAATTTCTTCTGTCACTCCTACCATCATAAACATAAAGCTAATCATCACGTAGCAGGCTATTGGCTATCCTGTATATTGTAGACTATTATGTATGATATTTGTTTTTAAGTAACGACCGCCCAAGATTCTAGATTGTCTGCCAAGTATCCTACCACTATGGGATGGTTCATCAGCCTCAGGCAGGTCTGGATACAGGCTAACACAAACCCAGATATCTCTCAGATAACCCCCATCTTGGTGGGCACCAACTTTATAATTTTTTTTACTTTTGTATTATGTAGTCTTTTTAAAGCTTACTATCTCCTGCTCCTGAGCTTCCAAACAATCCCCTAAAGTAGCTAAAAACTTGGGGATGGGGTCATCTTTAGGCTGTTCTACTTTGGAGGGTTGCCAGAGGTTACCTTCTGATTCCAAAATTCTAAAGTTAGTTATTCCAGAAACAATCACTAGTCACAAGATAATAATCACCCACCAAAACTATTTTTATCCTTGGCTGGAAGTCCTTTTCTCCTTTGACACTGACATCACAAAAACTCTTGTAGTGAAATCTTTCCCCAAGGTCTTGTCTAGCCCTTGTAACAGCTTGTGCTTCACTATTCCTAAAGTGATGGAAACCATGAGTTCCAATACCAGTATACTTTGTTACCAAGCTATTATCCTATCTTGTTTTTTTATTTTGTGTACTATGGCCTTAGACAACATAGGTGTTACCA
>CAOJZF010000507.1:0-23840 GCA_948465475.1 Thalpophila matura
TGGATCTTTCACTGACGGTAAGTGTTTCCACCTGCTGTACTAGTTTGTCACTACCAGTACTGTCAACATTGTTGATAACATTTAAAATGATACCATCCACAATATTCTTCATGAAGTCTTTGAACAATATGTGAGGATTTGGAGACACAGTATCATTAGTGTTCTCCATAGCTTAGTATATTTAGATATAATAAATATTTATCCAGTAATCTAGGAGAAGAACTTGATTATAATACTTAAGTTGGAAAAAGAAATATAAACTTTAAACAGTATGAGAATAACCTATAAAACCATATAACAACAATAATTTTAAAGTAGATACAAAGACTAGATTTTCATTTTCAACCTAATAAAATCTCCATATTAATGACAAGAACTCTAATAATCTCCCAACTTCTTCTAATGGAATTCAAAATTTATACCACAGATAAATATCAGTTTATTTGGGACTTTCTGTACATAGATCACCCAACCAGATAGCTTTAACAATAGGAGCTAGATTCAATTGTCTACTATATAATTTAAAGTCATTTAAGTTTTAAGAGTTAAATACATTTTATCAAAGAACTAAATTAAGAAAAATTGTCTTATTTAGTTTTCCACTTCCTTAAATTCAAATATGATAGAAATTTTAAGTTTTTTTCTTAAATTGTTTAAAGTATCATTATCAAAGTTATCTCAACCATTAACCTACAATTTCAATTCACTGAGAAATAAACAATATATAGTAACTTGTATTTACTGTCTAATCATGTCTTGTATTTCAATTCTAGAGATTTATGTACAGAATTTCCCACTTCTTCTGGCTTAAACTTAATTTATATATAGGCACTTAAAAACTACATGGAACAATTATGGAGTCAATCATTCTAAACCTAAATGCAAAATTGGATCCAATATGCAGTATTATCAAGATTGATTGGTGACCAATTTCCCATTAACCATCTATAGTTCTTATTTTGATCAGAAACTATTGACACAAATATATATAACATAAATTAAACCCATTAATTTCTTAGTTAAATATTTCATCTAACCATCTTATTATTTTAATCACAAACTATCTGATAACATCTCACATTGACAAGACTTCATCTTATTATTATACTATTAATGGAATTTTACTTCACTTAATTCACAACAAACTCCCTTCAACTTTTGTGACTGTACTAAGGCCATACCAAAGTTAAACATATAATTTTTTAAATCCTGTTAAAAGGTCATTCATATTATAGAAGTTATTCCAATAGCACTGGTACCACTGCCTACTAGTTATAAACCTTTCTGATTACCCATAAATTTACTGCTTAGAACAAGATCTTAACATATGTACCAATACACTATGTCTATAAATATTAACCTAAATAATAAACTTATGCCACAAGGATCTATTGGGAGACAAAAGATTTATCACGCTTGAACTTGTTTTTCAGATTATCAACTTCAGCACTTGTACATAAAAAACTTCTATTTTAATGAGTTACCACCACTTAATACTTGGTGTTAAGAAAATTCATATTAAAGAAGAAAAAATCCAAGGATATTACAAACAATTTTGCTAGTAATTTTTACCACAATCTTCCTATGGAGATTTTCAGGCAATGATAAATTACTCTTCAAACTTAGTGCTAACTACATCAGTTGTCCTTTATAGGTCAAACAAAAAACCTAGTGTTCTGCATTCTTATCAAGCAGGGACCAACCCAGTTAGGCAAGATACTTTTACTAGATCCTTTTACTCTTCTTTGAACATTCATCCATACCAAGTCACCAGATAAAAACATTACAATTGACTCTCATTGAGTCTTCCTCTTATCAAAGAATTCTTTAATTTTCCCTAAATAGATGATGTTCTTGGCCATTGCTGAGGCATGGACTTGTATTGTGTCAATAATATGATTAATCAATGCTAGATCATAGCCATCAGATGAATCAAATTTTATAAATGGAACCTATTGCAGTAAAATTAGCTCCCTCCCATATAACATGATAAAGGGACTGATCCCTGTAGCCCAATGTGTTACCATCCAATATACAGATGCTGAAATAACTATTGCTCTTATCATCTAACATCCCATCTTCCATAAGACTTAAAATGATATCTTTCAATGCTTGCATAAGATTTTTAGTTATGTCATTATACTCTGATGATAAGGGGCAGCAACAGTGTAAATTATTTCATAGTCACTGGAGAATTCATTGTTTGCTTTAATAATATACGGACACTCTCCATCTTTCTGGATTCTAGCTAGACATCCATATCTTTATAAAGTATCATGAAAGATAAAATGTTTGACAGCATTAGAAATCTTAATTGTCAAAATCCTAGCCTATACCCAATAAGTGAAATGGTTAATGGCTATAACAAAGTAATGCATCTTTGTCTACCTTAGGCTATTCTTTGATAAAACAAACCCTGTATTAAAAGACACAAATTTAAAAAGGTATCTACATAAAAAGGTTTTAATAAAAAATAAACAACTTACTTGCTTATACAAGAAAAAAACTCACATATTTTAATGATGTTTTCCACATCATTCACCAGACCCTTTTCAATAAATTATGATTGCACCAACAATAAGAATTTAACTTTATCCAGATAATCAGTCTGATCATGATAAATCCTATTTAGCAATTTAATCCATCTTTACCAGGCACAAATATCTTGAACATCTGATGTGACTTTTTAATTTCTTTTAGATCACCTCCTAAAATAAACTCTGTAACTGACAAATACGCTATTAGACTATGAAATTCAGTAATAACATTCTCATATCGCAGCTTAATATACAATATTAAAAAAAATTCCATTAGATAAATAGCTCACCTCATGAGAATCTTTTCAAAAATTAATTTATTTTTTAGTTCTTATAAGGCACTATAGTCATAAGTGACAGTATATTTTGTTTTATAAGAGTGCACTTTAAAATTTTTAACAGCCCAAGTTAGGCTAGTCTTTCCTTATAAGTTGTTCTATGATTGTCTTCCACTAGTTTGAGTAAGTGTGATGCAAATACTATAGGAAGCTTCTGAATCTCTAAGTCAATCTCATATTCCTGAAAAAGAACCGCTTTGATACCTGAACTATAAGCATTCATTTATATTAAGAGCTGCTTGTTAAAATTTGGTTATTTCAAGACAGGGGACAAAACAAACAATTAATTAAAGCTTGAAAACAAGCTTCTTTTTCCTCATCCCACCTAATTTCAGCAAACTTTTTTGAACTTCATATTTGATTTATTAAAGGGTATGCTATCATTGTACATTTTGGAATAAATTGGCATGAAAATCAACTGTTGCAAGAAACCCTTTTAACCCAGTTACAGTGCTCACTCTTTTCATCAATAAAATTAATTTTATTTAAGTTAGGTTTGGCCAAATACCATTTTACTAAAAATTTCCCCATGATTAGAATCCTTTTGATGCAGTTAAACAATTTCATTGATAACTTTGAGGTTTGCCTTATTCAATATAATGTGAGGTGTTTACAAGCTATCCTTGTGTTATTTATTTTTATTGTGATCAGCCTATGTGACTATAGTTGATAGTATAATAATAGCTTAAAAAAAAAGCAATTAATTAAGTATTTGTTCTTGAAGTATCAATTAGGATTAAATAAAAAAACTAATTGATCCATAAAAAAACCAATCCCTTAGTAGAGGAAAAAAACCAACAAGAATCCGTGGCTAGGTGGATCCTGAACAAGAACTTGCAATTATACTTGTTAAATCACACAATCAACTCATTAGAATAAAAACTCCTAAAAGTACTTGTTGTTCAACTCATTGTACTGACCAAACTATCCAACTAAAATCAAAAAAAGTCTCATTGAAAATAGGTCTTACAATAAACACTTGACCTCCTTTGAATTGAGTGATAGAATATTATTACTAGTCTTACTTGGTCAACTTAGTCCCCTCAATAATCAGATAAGATTTGCACTCACAAACTGATTCTTTCAAATTATACTGAATTCAATTTCCAAAGCATTCAACTGATCCCAATCAATTGAATTTAGTAAGCCAAGTGAAGGGCATTGAATTGTCTAAATGCAGTTATTATTCTCTATATATCCCCTTAAACTATATATTAATATAAGAACTATTACAATAGTCTTGGATGAATATACTCCTGTAATTAAAAAATGGTACATGGAACTCCTAAATAAAGTATCAATATTATTAGGCTTAAAAATACTTTATAGTCTTGTTGTATACTTCACATTTTAATCAAAGACCCTTGGTAAGTCTATTTGACAGTATCTTCATACCCATCTATTGTTCTCATAAACCTTTCTATAACAAATCTCTTAAATAGGTATATTAGATAATATCCAAATATAAAATTTTGGTGCTCATGACTGGAATTCCAGTTTACAATATGATTTTTGGACTTCATATCATCCAACAAATTATCTCCCTGATTTTAGGAGCATTGCATTTGGAAAGCTTATGACTGGCTCCTAGTGAATGTTTACACTTATCCCCAATATTTCTTTTCTAGTCATGTTACTGGAACTGAATACCCTGTTCCTAACTCTCCAGTGATGGAATAGTTTAACCATGTAAACCCACCAACTATTTGAATTGAGAGCCTTGAATTACTCTTGAATCTCATCAACCACTCCCAACCTCCTTAGAATTAGTTTGGAAAACCACTGGTAATTTAGAATTGGGTTATCAATTAAACAATCTTGATGAAGTGGAAACTCAATTGTAATTTTTTCAAAGAACTGGTTTCAATAATTATGATAATTTACAAGAATAATACTATAAATGGTTTCTAAATTGTGTCAATCAGATCCTGTAATGATAGAGAGTCAACATCAAGTACAGGATATCATTCAATATGATCTATAACCTGCTATTCAGCATCTAAAAAATATATCTACTAGATGTCATATTGATTTTGGGTATGTCTATTGTCAGACAGAATTAACATAAACACAAGTTAATCTTATCTACAAACAATCAAAAAATTATTTTAAACCTTAGAGCTGGATTTAAAAGAATTGTATGAGGTATATGGTGCCAAAAAGGCTAAATTTACTCATTTGGAACTTTATATTCAATCACCAGGTTATCAAAAATCATTAAAGATGATTTAGAAACATGAGCACTAAGCAACTGGATTGAAGCCTTAATTGATATCTGTAACAATTTCTGTAGATATTTTCTGCAAATCAAAATTAATACTCTTTGGGTATAAGATAAATTGAAGAAAATGAAAGACAACTGTCTGATATTTAAGAAAATGTAAATTTCCATCTCAATATAATAGTCTTACTTCTATAGAGGATTAAATTAAAGTACTACAACAGAAAAGTAATAAGATTCTAATTTGTGGCTGTCCCTCCTCATCCTGCAATAAAAATTTATAAAGGCTTTTTCAAAAATTAAAGAGACCCTATCTACACTTAAGGCTTGTATGTCTAAAATTAGGTATTGTGGGATCAACTTTTGTAAAATCAGAGGAACAGTTCTTCAAAGTACAGGAGTGAAGTAGGAACTTAGAATTTTTTTTTTCTCCTTATGCATCTAAGATTATTATACTTCAAGAAAGATTAAATACTCAAGCTACTGAAAATAAGAGAGGATTAAGATAAATGAACAAGCAAATAATTTTTGGAACAGCTAATTCATAATCCCCCATTGACTAGTCAAACCCATGAATTTAACCATAAGTATCATGATGTCTCCCAGAAAGCAAGCAGTTCAGGCGTCAATGACTCAATTCCTGAGGATTGAGATATAAAGAAAATCTATGATACTGTTTATCAAGTTACCAGAAAATCAGAAATGCAAAGAATTTTCAAAACAACCAAACTAGAGGTAAATGTATCAGGAGATCATAAGCTCTCTTCAAGAAACAGAATAGTACTCCTATGGTAGCTATTCCACTTGAGAAGCCTGTTGATATAGATCTCCTTCAACTTCCTAAACTTGATCCAGAAGCTAGTGTCCATACTCTCTTCAAATTATCCAAAAATACTACTTAAAGAGATAGTGATACCTACTAAGTAAAATTATAATCAGCTTGTAACTCTCCAACAGCTATTGATAGTCACTACAGGATTGGATGAACTCTGGGATATGGAAAATTCAATAATGCAATCATTAAGGAATACAGAAACCTGGAACAAATTGCCATGAAACAAGTTCAGATAAAAAATATAAAATTCTTACCTGGAAAAGGACTTAAAGAACTTGGTAAACAATTCTATGAGGAAGAACAGATTATTTGAGGAATTGATAATTTTGTGACTAGAAGCTAGTACTGCTTTTTGATTTCATTGAGGCCTCACACTGAAGAATTAAGAGGTCTAGTACCTGGCATCACTCATTCTTTATCTATAAGAAGATTATACAAATTTTTAGAGTATAAAGATGATGTTCATGACCCCCCTATCCCTATTAAGTTAGGATATTGACTTGAGTATCAAGAACTACAATTAGATAAAACTAATACAGACCCAAAAGTAGTTAATTTGATGATTGGATTATGCAATCACTGCAAAAAGAAAGGACACTATTGGTATGATTGTCCTGATAGAACCAAGCAAAATGATTACCAAGTAGAGAAAAAACCCATAAGTGAAAAATAATTAGAAGACTCTGAAGAGGAGAGAAAAGGCAAGGCAACTCCACTTTAGACTGTATGGATGTCACCAAATCAATTAAAGTCTTGGATCCCCCCCTTTAAAGTCTAAGTTACTCTTTACACAAAAATTAGAGTTAAAAGAAGACTACTAACATCAAATTCTTGATCAACATATATATGCCACTACTTAATCAAAAAAACTCAATTAGATTCTTTAACCCCAAAAGAAAAAGAAAAAACTATTTCCCTCCCATTGCATTGTCTAAAATTAGAAGTACCTCCTAATATTAAAGGTGTAAGTATGACTCAGAACTTGTGAAAATGTGTCATATCACCCCGAATTTGCAGAAGAATCTTGTGCTTTCTTTAATAGTTTTTGAATTACAATTCTGTTTATAGTGTTAACAATACTATTGAGTGTACTTAGTTTGATATTAAGTTGACAAATAAAAGGTCAAAGCAATGATTAACAATGGAGCTCCAGGAATTATTGTCTCTTCAAATTCTGTAAACGTCTCCAAATGTCTCAAGGTATTGAACATTCTAACTGTTTTGGTACTGAAGGCTCTAAAACTACTCAATTACTAGGGGCCTATAGTTCTTAACCATTAGAATTTGGAGCACTAGTAGTTGCTAATCTGGCTTTAGTATTACCAAATAACTAGTATGACATACTGATGGGAACTTCCTTTATGAATTGATATGGTACTTTAACAAACTACAAGGAGAATATCTTCACTATACTTGGTCATAGTATCCCCTTATATTACTTGTTTAGTGCAATCCCTGCAAATCCACCATCAAACTTTATAAACTTAATAATTTCTGATGGAGCAATCTCAGTCCCATACAAATAAAAATATTCTAGAACTAAGAAGCTTCTGTTAGCAATAATAGAAATTGAGAAATTCCTCTTTGATTTCCTTCTCAATGCATTGTCAAAAGTGGTGATCAGATGATTATAGATACTATATTACAATTTGAAATAAAGCCTGAGATGCATGGAGAAGTTGAGTCTCCCTGGCATAAGTCTCAAGCATAACCATGGGTAGCTCCTGGAATTATAACTACTGGACATAGGTTACTTAAGATATTAATAGAAAACCTTTCCTCTAATGATATGAATACCATGGTGGGACAAAATTTGGGTTCCTAATATAAAAAAAACCAATTGAGTAAATAGCTAAAGTGTTTTCTTTGGAACATTGTCTAATTAAACTTACCAGATATTGACAAAAGATGTTCTATACATTCATGCTTCCCAAGAGAAAGGCTATCTCATTTGAGTGATTCTCAAACTGATTAAGTGATAAACATTTTGCAAAATATTCTAAATTTTTTGCAAAGAACATCTAAGATTTTGGAAAAAGCAAAAAGGGGTTATCTACACCATTGATAAGGAAATAGTAGACCTGTTTGCTTATAGCCTATTTAAAGAAGTAGCAAAAGCAATGAGGTTGCTAATAAGAAAGTTGATTAATCACTCCAAAATGGACTGATAACCCACTCCAAGAGTCTATAGTCTTCTCCTGTTCTAATAGTTAAGAAAAAAGATGGCTCTAACCATGTTGTTATTGACTATAAAAGACTTATACAGTAACACTAAGAAAAATTCTTGACCTCTTCCAAGAATTTATAGAGCTCTTAAAAATTTAGGAGGAGCACAGTATTTTTCAGCCATGGATCTTATTTTGGGATACTGGAAAATTAAAATGTCAGAAGACAATTAGGAAAGTGTACAATCATAACTTCTCAAGGTTTATTTTAACCCAATCAAATGCCACAAGGACTATGTAATGCTCCTGAAACTTTCCAACAGACTATGGACATAGCTTTGGGAGACCTCAAATTGTCATACGCTCTTGTTTATTTGGATGAAATTAATGTTTCTAGTCAAACCTTCACTACACATCTGGCTGACTTATAACTAATATTCAAAAGACTTCTTCAGGCAAATTTGAAAATAAACTACAGAAGTGTCGCTTTTTTAAGAAACAATTTGGATATTTGGGATTTGCTGCTAGCTTGAAGGGAATATCACTACAAGAAGATAAGACTACAGTAATCACTAAAATGCTGTACCCAAGCAACAAACGTGGTGTTCAAGTCTTTTTAGGAATGATAAATTATTATTAGAGTTTATTCTCATGTTCTCACAAATGCCTGATTTGCTTTTTCAACTTTTAAAAGTAGAGAATAAATTTTATTGGTCTAAGGAATGGTCATAAGCATTTCATTTATTACAACAAGCTTTAGTAAAAAATCTAGTACTTGCTTATCTGATTTCACTAGATAACTTCTATTACATATGTATGCTAGTCAACATGCTATTGGTGGAGTTCTCTCTCAGAGTTTATGAAACCAGAAACAAACAACCTATAGCCTACTGCAGTAGATCCTTGGATTCAGCTGAACAAAACTACAATGTGACTTAACAGGAATGCTTAGCAATAATATTTCTACAAACAATTTAGAATTTATCTTCATGGCACCAAATTATGGTAACAATAGATCATACTTCTTTGGCTTGGTTACAAAATCTGAAAGAACCCAAAGGATAATTGGCTCGTTGGGCTATTAAATTTCAAGCATTGGACTATGATATTATTCATCAACCAGGAGCATGTCAATAAAATGCTGATGGACTATCCCAAACACTGCCTGCTTATATCCTAACAAATTAATCTATCTGCCTATACAATATGATTGGCAAACAAGTACTTTAGAAAAAGACTTACCTAAGATGATAAACCAGCTTAAAAACTTCTCTCAAGATACTTGTCTTGTTGGCAGCGTCTTACAGAAAAAAATCAAAAAGTTTGGTTAACTTATGTGCACCCAACAAACTGGACTACCTTAGTATTAGCCACTCATAAAGCTATAGAAAATAAGCTTTGACCAAAACAATAGACAGATTAAGCTCAGATTGTATTTGGGAAACCTTGAAATTTGATGTGCTAGATGTAATTTCGAATTGCATTAACTGTTTGGCTAACAAATGATTTCATTTGAAAAAAAGTTTCCAAGGTATCAAATCTCCTTATGTGTTGCACACTATCTCCCTTGAAATGGTAGGACCCTCTGATTTAGATCAAAAGAAACAAAAGTATATTGTAGTTGCAGATGATTCTTTATTCAAATGTATGATCACTGGTGTTATATGGGACCTAGGAGCTACTACCATTGCCAAATTTATCCTGGAAGAAATACTATATGGATATGGATGTCCTCACTTCATACTCATGGATAGTGGTACTTAATTTACTAGTGCAGTCATCCTTAAGTTGAATGAACTAATGAGAATTCAAGGAGTTCTTACCACCTTGTATCATCCAGATTCCAACAAGACAGTGGATCAAGCTAATGGATCATTAAAGTATATATTCTGGAAACTAGCTTAGGACCAGCCTAGTAAATAAGCTTCTCTAGTAACCTCAGCTACCTTTTCTTGAAACATAGGATCTCATTAAGCTACTAAATATACTCCATTCCAATTGTAATATGTAAAACAGGTAGCTCTTCCACATATGTTACACTTTTTGGTCCAGGATTCTGGTAAAAACAACACAGAAGAATACTTGTCCAATTTGTCAAAAAAGCAATATTCATCTAAAATGCTGCTCTTTGCAATGTTACCAACGCTAAAACTAGAAAGGCAGCCAATGATAATTATTAAAAAAAAACTCTGCATAAGTTTAAAGTTAATGATATGGTATAATATTATCAGTTCCTGACAGATAATTGTTTAGATAAACTAGGAATGAACTATGTTGTTCCCCTACAAAGTCATCCAACAGATATCAGGTGACTCATACACCATATAGAAGGTTTATGACAAAAGTACTGTTGGCCATATTCATGCTAATTTCCTTCTTCCAGCCCCTCAGAAAAGTTGTCCCTCCTTTAAAAAGGATTGACATATTATAATTTTTATGCTTCTGTAAAGAGTCATCTTTATTATTTTTCTTTGCAGAAAAAAATTAGATTTTTTTTATCTTATAATTATGTTCTGATTCATCTAGTTTGCTCTTTGTGTTCCTTCTCTTAGTGGGGAAATTGTTAATTGATTGCAAGTGTTTATTGTCTTGCTTATGTTATAATGAATTTCATATAATTCTAGTATATCTTCAGGTATTTTGAAAATTTTCAAACCATCAACTTCACATTGAAGAGCTGCAGAAACAACATAGAACATATCCAAATTTTTTGTTTATTGCCATCCCATGTACAGATTTCTTGATGCAGTTGAAGGAAATTTTTAATGAACATTTAAGCTAAAGAATAGAACATTTAGAAGTGTATGCGGAAGCTAACAATAGACAATCCCAAATATAGTCCTCTTGACAACTATAAATTTCAGGAAGCATTAATTCAGTACTACATACCTTGCCTATGATATGATCCCAAAGACAGGGAGCATTGAAAGGGCATTCTACTTTTAAACCCTTCTAAGGCTTCAAAAGTGCTGGCTAAGAATCCAACACAGAAACTTGGAAATGACTTAAATTATCAGACTGATTAACTAGAAAAGCTTCTTCAGTAACTCCTTTGATATAAACCTTATTACTGGGACACCATCTTTAAAAAACCTTATATAACCCATCCTGCGCAGGACACTCCCAACACTACAAATAAATGATTGCAATGCTAAAATTGATTTCTTGAATAGCTACTATTTGTTCCCTTAAAGTCTTAGGAGCATGCATTTAAAAAAGATAATCATGATAAAGATCCATGATGATAAACATAGACATTTTATTGTGACGTTTTTGTTCCCCTTCCTGCACTACTTCCATAACCCCTGACAATGCTGAAGACTTGAAAAAAGGAACAAAAATCCCCCTTATAGTCTTTCAAATCAAGACACGTTCTGGGCTCCAACCCTTGTAATGGACCATACTATTCTCAATAACACAAGTTGAAAAGATTTGTCTGCTATAGTAAAGGATTTCAAGTGGTTTAGGATCATAATCCTTAACATGATATGTATGAGTTGGAATTTATATAATTATACTAGATTCCCCATCCACCAGAGTATAAGTTGGATCTACAAAAGGAATATATAATGGGATACTGAGTATTATAAATTAGAGAACTGGATAAATCAAGATACAGGAAATTTGATGTATTATTTGAATCAAGTTTTTGCTCCTCAGCATCAGAACTCAATCCTTCTAAGGTGTTATCTTCCAAAGGATCTTGATCACTATAAACATCATGAACAGAATTACCAGAATTTATTTAATCAAAATAATGAAAATGAATTCTATTAGTAGACACATCCAAAGACTCAAGAGAAGGAGCTAAGGCTTTAATAGATTTAGTTACTTTAGGTCTTGGAAAATTTTTAGGAATCAAAGGACCAGAATCCTAAAAATGAATCTTACTAAAAAACACATCCAAAGACTTAAGCTGGTGGACTGGAACTTTAGTAGATTAAGTTACTTTAGATTTTAGAGGAGACTCAGGAATATCCTCCAGAGTAATGAGATTGGGATGTTTTAGCTAAATAGGTTTAGGTTAATCATCAGCCCATGGGTTAAACAGCATCAGTTAGTATGAACATTGTTTGACCAGATATAATTTTTTCTTCTTAAAAAATAAAATTAATTACCATATTGTATCTTTCATCAAGCATCTTAATGTCATAAAATCATTTTACACTCTCTACTGCTGCAAGATATAACTCTTCCTAATGTTGCTCAAAATTGTTGGGTTTATTTTCCATGATGGAATTTTTTTTCTTTAGGCATGATTAAGTCTGTTTACATAACTTAAGTCAAGCCAGGAGTGGCGTTAGAATTCTCACAATTGATTTGTTAACATAAAAAAATTCCTAAAAGTACTCATTGTGGTGATAAAAACTATTAGACTAAGATCAACAAAAGTCTTATTGATAATAGATCTTTTATTAAACACTTGACCTCCTTTAAATTGGGTGATTGTGGTGGGGAGGTCAAGAGAAAACCTGATTGAGACCTTAGAAACGGCATAGGGGGGGAGAAGGGCAAGAGGGGTAGGGCAATTGGGGGGGACACACTAGAAAGAGTCCATCAAATGCGGGATAACTCTTAGAGAAAAGAATTGGGAGTGGAGATTCCAGAAAATGAGAAGACTAACACGGAACCAGGGTGGAAGGATCCAGGTACAAGAGCAATGAGGACAATGAAGAAGTGACAGCCATTGTCAGTAAAGGGATTAAATTGAGAGAAACAAGAGGATAACAAAGAGCTTTCCAATAATTTAGATTGTATCTTTATCTAATTACTTTAAAACCTTCACAAGACTACCTTGTTAATTATTTTTGGTTGTTCATACAATTAGCTTAAAACTTATCCACAGAATGAACAATGGACACGCCAGTCATGACCCCATCTTGGTGGTGGCCATTGACCAGATGATTATCAAAACATGTGGAGGTCGCCTAGAGGCTGGTTCTAAAAGGATGCAAATATATTGTTGTGTTTAGGTCTTACTGGACTTGGTGAGCAACACAGAGGTATGAAGACTAACTGTATTGAAGCTATAGACAGGTTTTTTGACAGAATCTATATATTCCAAGATTAGTCTTTTTGTATCTTAGATGAGTACATTTACCTCTAGTTCCTAGAATAAAAGTACTGGAAGACAATATTTATACAATATTGGTCTATCCTTAGAGTAATCCAAAATTAGACAAAGCAAATTTAGAGATAATATAGATACAAAGAAAAAGTTATTTATTGTAAAAAAAGACAGTGTATATAATTGAAAGGGACAAGTCTGTTGGGGGTGTTTGATGTATTTTTGTTGACTTCTGGAAAGTTTCAGTTGTTGGAAAGAGCTGCTGAAAGTCAATTAGATTGGCTGTGTATAGTGTATGATTGACTATTCTTTAGAGAGCCAAAATAAAGAATAAATTGATAATTGGAGGTGGTGAGAAAGTGTGCCAGAGCTGTAATATTGAATTATAACATTGAGGTTGTGGAAGTTTTGAGCTAATGCACCATAATATTAAACAATAACATTGAGGCCAAGGAAATTTGAGCTGGTGCACTGCATTTATTATTGAATTGATTTTTTACTTAATGATTGATAAAGAATTGCGCCAAACGCCATATTTTTTTTTTTGTTTTTTTTATAGTTGTTTGCATTGACTATTTCCAAGGATCTGATAATTTTTAAGGCGCTGCACCAAAAGTTGACTAAATATGTTGGCAAAGCACCGTAAAAGGCTGATCTCTAATAGATTAGACTAGATACTGATTTTTGGCTGATGAAGAGTAGTGTATAAATACATTACACATGTATCCTTGTTAACCATGGAACAAAGGAAAATATCATTGTCTATATGGCAGGAGACAATGCCTGGATGAAAGAGTGGGATTAACAGCATCTTTCAGAGGTACTGCAGCATGTGGCCACTCTCAGAGTACTTGCCGCCAACATTGAGCCCAATGGGGGGGCATTTTAAGAAAGCAGTTCTTAAGCTGATCCCAACAATTGTGATATTATTAAAAGTACTGCCCAAGTTAGGGTGTTAACTTAAAGAGGAAAAAAAATACCAACTTTGGAGTCCTTTAAATTAAATACAGAAGGGATACCAGACAAAGCTATGATCAAGGCCTTTGGAGATTTTTGTAGACCAGAGGCACTGTTCCAGCATCAATTTCAGGAAGCCCAGAATTGAGAATTTAAAACTAGCTTCAAGAGAACCTTCTGCCCCACTATGCGGCCCAAGCAGGTATTTTTCTTGGCTGGGCGGCTTAGACAAGATGAGAATGAGAGAATAAGGCTGTATATATTCCAGTTTAGAGGACTGAGAAGACACTTCAAGAAAAGGATCTCAAACAACATGGCAATAGGGGTTTGAAAATTCCACAGAGATGATTGATTGATGGGCTTGGTCTGGATGTGGTCACTAGTATGAGGACTAGTACCAAAGGTTCTCTTCTGTGGATAGTTTGCAGTTTTTAGATAGTTATAGCTATATATTCTCTTATGTCAGTCTTTGATTAAGACTTAACTTTAATATAATAGAAAAGGGTAGCTAATATCAATTGAAGAGAATTTTTTTTTGTTTTATTTTGAAGTAAACTTGATTGTGAAGTAATTATGGCAATACTCTTTTGAAGAAAAGAGGGGGGTTTATATAGTTGAAGGGAAGGGGAATCTAGGCTTTGAAATATTTAGTGAGGCACTGTGTTAAAAATTAAGTTCCCTAGTCTTAGTAGTATCATAACATATTATTATCAAAGCAACTTATCATTATCTTGATTTTAACCAGTCTTGAGTAATTGGGAATTTAGTATAATCTTGTTAAGGATGCTTATAGTAATAAGCCATCATAGGTACTTAGGTTGCCATTCTTTAGGTTTGGCTGGAGAAATATTTGTTGATAAATGTTAGCCTAGACTCAAGGTATAATAATCCTAGTAAATAGGAGGGAGTTCTTGTCAAGAATCCAAATAAAAACAGAGGATTGGCAAGAATTGAGCTTGTCAATTGGTCTTGCAAAGAATCAAACACATTGGTATTCCTTGCCAAGGGCATGCTTGTAATCAGTAAATGTTCAAGATTTGGTTGATAGTTATTAGGTTCTTGACAAAAATAAGTAATTGGCTACATTCTTGCCAAGTCTGGTGTCTATGATAATTATTCAGTAAAATAAGATTGGATCTTAATACCTATGATCAGAATGATCATTATAATGTTGAATAATTAAATAAAAAACATGTATTAATATGCCTGAACTGATAATTATGGCAGTTTGTTATTAGACTTTAATAGTTAGTTAGAAATATAAGATGTACCAATTAACTGGGTTATTTGATCCTCTTAGTTATTTAGAACAAAGGCTTAGATTATTGCTTGTGCCTAAGCCATTGATATACCATTTATTATAAACACATAGGCTGATCATAATATCTATAAATAGGCACAAGCATAGCTTGTAAATATTTTACAAGGGGCTTGCATGGAAGGAACTAGGGTAGATGTAAGAAAACATTAATTACAATTATGGGAAAAAGGACTGGCATGGATTAAGTTCTTAAAGGAGGTCCAGCGGTTGGAAAACTTGGAACTTTAAGAGGTACAGTACCAAAAGCACAAAAGGTCTGCTTTAGCAATGGAAGAAGAGGCAGAATGAACCGCTGAGTAAAGATTGGGGACAATGACTCCATAGAAAAACCTGAATGAAAGGAGGAGATGAAGTAGGAAATAAGGGACATATTTGGAGAGACCCAACGGGAAAGAACCTGTTTCTGATGCAAGAAAAAAGGTCACATTGCTTGGCAGTGCAAGGAGAATAACAAGGAACCAAGCCAGGGAAAAGAAGGGCAGGAGTAGAGGAGAGGACTCTCACTCATGAGAAGGAAGCAACACCTCAAGCACACTTAAGCTTAAGAGGAAGAAAGGTCCCCACAATAAGTGAGGTAATTTGGAATTATGGGAAACCTAAGAAAGACCTAAAAGAGAAGACCTTGGAAGGTGGGGAGGAGGCCCCAAAGGAAAAAATGAAAACCCAAAGAGCTTGGAGGTTTAGGTCACAATGACAAAAGAGAAACTGGACACTCTAATTTGAGGCAGTAAGGAAGACCAGGAAGCCTAAAATTGGCATTTAAAAGTTGTTAGATTTCAGTAATTTTAAGGAATGACACCTCAGCGGTCACAATTAAATGATTTATCAAGGAGCAACTAGTAACTGCCATCATTGACACTGGATGCTTGGGGGTCATCATGTCAAAAGAGTGCATGGAAAGTTTGGGACTTGTGGCTTATGGGAAGACTAGCTTTACTCTCAGTTTGGTAGAAGGAATTACAGAAAAAGAATGGTACATATTTGAGAAGCTCTAATAAAGGTACAAAAAGTAAGTGTGTCACTACCTTTCATAGTAGTTGACATAGTACACTTTGACCTGCTACTTAGCATAAACTGGACACAGAAGACCAGGGCACAGATAGATCTCCAGACTGGGGAAGTTAAGATGGCCAACGAGCTTCTGAAGCTCAAGTATTATTGAGGGGCTTGCAGATATGTAGGAAGGGCGGTCTACAGCTGCCAGACAATAAAGTTGGCACCTAATAATAAGCAGAAAATCAGGGTAAAGCATGGCACATTAGAGGTAGGAGAAGAGTACCTGTTCACTCCATGGCAAAGGAAGTTAAAGGGAACCTCTATGACCCAGGTAGGAAAATAAGGGAGGATGCACACAATTGCCTTGGAGAATAAATCCCACCGCCAGAAGACCATTCAGAGAGGAGAAAAAGTAGGGAATCTAGTCATGAGGGAGGGTCTGAAGTTAATAAAGAACTTACTCAAATTTACTTTTCTTGTGATTCATTTGACTTTGGAAAAGTATCTAACACTTAGAAAAGAAAATCAAAGAAATAAGATGCTAGAAAAGTGCCCCTAGTCATATCTAAAGGGAAATACAATGTAGGACAAACAAAGTTCAAAAATAAGATCAATTTGACTAGGTGTAACCCCATAAAAGGATACACCCCAAGGCAGACCCCAGAAATGACTTAGGACATAGAGGTAGAATTGGTTAAGCTAGAGAATGCCAGATTTATAGAACCATCAAATGTCCCCTTTGCATCCCCTGCCATCTGTGTACAGTAAAAAGACAAGACCTTGAGGGTATGAAAAGACTTCAGAGGTATAAATTGTGATATTGTGAATGACGCCTACCCCATGCATTAAATAAATGACCAGTTGGAGGCAACGGGCGGGGCCAGGGTCTTCACTACTATCAACCTCACCAAAGAATATCACCAGTTACAGTTGGACAATTTGTTAAAATAAGTTACAGCCTTTACCACTCCTAGGGGCCTATATTAGTGACTGATACTCCTAATGGTAATGAAGACATCTGGAGTGGTACTTCAACGGTTGATTGACAAGTTCTTTAAGGACCTATCCCCCTGATGCGTGGTCATATACATTAACGACATCACCATCTTTCCTAAAAATATGGAGGAGCATGCTTAGGATGTTGAGGAGGCATTGAGACGGTTGAGCTAGGACAGCCTAAATATTACCTCAACAGGTGTTTCTTTTCCCACTCTTAAGTAGCAGTGTTGGGGCGCCTGATCTTGGAGTAAGGGATAGAAAAAAACCCAGACAAAGTAGCATCTATAAGAGAAATGAGTGTCCCAAGACACATAACTGGATTAAAGTCAATACTGGGAACTATGAACTTTTACAGGAGGCTTATAGATAACTGTTCAAAGATAGCTAAACCACTAATGGCCCTCACAAGAGAAACCCAGAAGAAGTCATTTGAGTTTGTGTAGGGGAAGGAGAAGCAGGCCAGCTTGGACCAGCTGAAACAGGCGTTAAGAACAGCATTGGTACTGCAGTACCCCATATGGGATCAAACTTTCTGGGTAGAGACTGTTACTAGTAGCCAAGGTCTGGGGGCAGTATTGACTCAAGAAAACCCAGACACCCAGGGGAGGGCACCAATAGCATATGCCAGCTGGACCCTGACCCCAGCTGAGAAGAATTACTCCACCATTGAACAAGAAGCCCTTGCAAAATTATGGGCCATTGAAAAACTTTAAGTCATATATTTACAAGTTTCACTTTAAGGTAATTTCCAATTACAACACATTGAAGGCCCTACAGTTTAAAGCCTAACTAGAAGGGAGACTGTATTAATGGAAGGAGACACTTTGGGGTAAAAATATGAAAATAAGATACCAACCAGGAAAAATGAATGTGGCAGATGATATACTATTGAGGCAAGTCTACGCCATCATAATGAGAGATTGGGAAGAACAAGTCAAGGTTGGAGTGCAAGAGAAGATTTGGATATCCCCAGAAAACCAAATATACATATAAAGAAAACCTGCCACACCATGAGTGGATACCTGAGAAGGGATAAGATATTTTTTTTGATGAGAGAAAGGTACCAGTGGCAAAATATATATCTGGATGTACTCAAAGTAATCAACAAGTGTCCCACATGCAACCAGCTAGCAGCAAGGGTGAAATATCAGCTGCTGAGACCGGTTGTGAGAGATCCCAACCTGGGGTCATGTATAACTACTTCTAGCTTGACAAACAGAGTTGGGGTTCTCTCCAGGATTTCTATTGGTATCAAATACCATACTCATATTTAACTGAGACTACTGAGTATGGGGGATATAAACAATATTACAGACACTATACTATTACTAAAGACTATTGCCTAAACCTAGCTCTCTATAATGGACCAAAATACAGAATGGAAAGTAGAAGATACTAGTTGATTGATACAGATATCTAACTCAAAAAATACAACAAACACTTATGAATCCTTTTATGTACAGTAGTAGAACTAAATAAAGGTAAGACTAAACAACAATACTAATTATATAATAGACACTACCCAATATTATGGACACTACCCTTAATATGGCGGATACCTTAATATATAGGGCAACCTGAGTAGGCTAGTAGATACTACCAAAATGGAATAACTTTAAAAAACAGCAGATACTAGCTTTATTGCCAACACTATCTAGTATAGTGGACTCAAATATTTAATATACTTAATAAATATCCATTGTATATAACACAACCACCTCTATATAAGGGAACCAGTAGATAATTGATAAGTAATACAATATGACTATGGGAAGTTTATGGAAAGACCAATGATATATAAAAACGGAAACTAGTGTTCTAGACTGCTGAGACATAAGGCTTTGGTATTGCAAAACTACTAATAATAATATTTAAACTACAGAATAGGATATAACAATAGGGGTAAAGACTTGTTTATTTGGGATCAACTCACAATTAGGATAAGGAGGTATAATTTTGATAGGTAGAAAGAGAAAGAAACATGTCCAGCCAATTAGATGTCACCAACAAACACAATTATTTCAAGGTCAGGTGATAAAAACAACCCAAATCAGGATTGGGTAGGAAGACAATGGTCAACCAATTAATAAAGACCACTAAAACTAACTAAACTATATTATAGTGTCAATTTCTCACACTGGTAGAAGTATTCCACTCATTCAAAATGGTCTCACTGGATATAGCCAAGTTCTCATACACCATAGGGAAGACAGAGATCCTCTTGGTAGCTGTGGACCAGTTTACCCAGTGGGTGGAAGTTAAAGTGGTGGAGAACAAGACATCACCGGCGGTTGAGGCCTTTGTTAAGGAGTTTGTCACTTACTGTCACAGGTGCCCAAAAATTATACAAACTAATGGAGGAACCCCTTATATAGCACAGAACCTGAGGCAGATGTTTTCAGAGTTCAATATACAGTATAAAGTGACAGCGGCTTCTCATTTGGAAAGCAAAAGGTTGGTGGAACAAATCATCAAGACCATTAAAGGGTCAGTGTCTAGAGTAAACATAAACTTGGGAGGGTTGTAAAAAAGGGCCCTTTACATAGCAGTAGGGGCATACCAGATGGTCCCTCACCAAGCAGTGGGGTTCTCCCCCTTCAAGTTACTCTATAGGCGCAAGGCAGTCACTGCCAAAGAGCTACTGTACATGGTGTTTGAGAGTGATGATAATTACAGCCAGGCGGTGGAAGATCATCTAGAACAAATGTTAAGAATACACAAGACGGATCTATGGGACAACCAAGAGTACCGGGATTAATGAAGACCAGTTTTGATAAGAGAAAAGGCAGGTGGAGAAATCAAGAACAGTATGAAAAAGGTGATCTTGTATGGGTGGACATGAGGAGGATGACAAAAGACAACCAGGGTGGCAAATTGAAGTGGTGTGGGCTATGTTGGGTAGAAAAATTAAGCCTTGGTTGGTTATACAACATAGAGTGCCAAAAAGGAATGTCCACCATAAAGTATTCCCAAGTACACCCCCAGTTCCACAAAAGATTTTGAGGGGAGTAAAGTTGACGTCCCATGGCCTATAGGGAGACCTCAGAACAGGGGTTAAGGATCCCAATGGGTTGGTGTGGTAGGGACAGTCAAAAGAAAACCTGATTGGAATTGTGGGAACAGCATAGGGGGGAAAAGGGCAAGAGGAATAGGGCAATTGGGGGGACATGCAAGGAAGAGTCCTCAAACGCAGGTTAACCCTTAGAGGAGGAATCAAGAGTGGAGATTCCAGAAATTTCACAAGACTAATATGATACCAGGACGGAAGGATCAAGGTACAATAAAAATGATGAAAATGGGGAAATGACAGCCATTGTTAGAAAAGGGATAAGAATGAGAGAAACAAGAGGATAATAAAGTGCTTTCAAAAAATTTAGATTGTGTCTTTATTTAATTTACTTTAAAACTTCACTAGACAACCTTGTTACTTATTTTTTGGTCATTTTATACAATTAGCTTGCAACTTGCCCTTTAAATAAACAGCAGACACATCAGTCATGACCCTATCTTGGCGGAGGCCATTGACCAGATGATTATCAAAACATGTGGAGGTCACCTAGAGGCTAGGTCCAAAGGGATGCAAATATATGTAACCTTGTAAACTGAGGAAGAAGGGGACAATATTATTGCCTATATGGCAGGAGACAATGCCTGGATAGCAGAGTGGAATTACCGGCATTTTTTAGAGGTACTGCAGCATGTGGCCACTATCATAGTGCTTGTTGCCAACAGTGATAGAATAATATTCTTGGTCTCACTTGGTCAACTTGTCCCCTCAAGAATAAGATAAAATTTGCACTCACAAACTGATTTTTGCAAATTGTAATGAATTTGTTCTCCAAGAAATTAGATTGACCCTAACTAATTGAATTCAGTAAGCCAAGTGAAGGGCATCAGATTATCTAGATACAGTTATGATTCTTTATATATCCCCTTAACCCTATATATCAATATAGAAACTATTACAATAGTCTTGGATGTATATACTCTTGTACTATAAAAATAGTACAGGGAACTCTCAAATAAAGCATCCAATATTTTTAAATTTTCAATATACTCAATAGTCTTACTATATACCTCTCAATTTAATAAAAGATCCTTGTTGAGTCCTTTTAACAGTATCTTTAAATGTCTATTGCTCTCATAAACCTTTATTATAACAGATTCCTTTGATAGATATACTAGATAGTACCTCAATATAACAGTATTGATAATTGTCGTTGGAAAAATAGATCTAAGAACTATTTAGATATGAATTAATGTCACCATCATACCAGGTTATTGTTGTGACAGGTTTTGGGGTCTTACCCAAATTTTAAGTTAGTTAGTGTTTTGAAATACCCCCATCAACCAAATTTAGTCAATTTTCTAATCAATTTTTTTTTGACTTAAACAAACCTATTAGATATAAAATTAAACTTACTCACTCCAGTTTTTTTTTTCCTTTTTTTTTCTTTTTTTTGACTCAGGTTTTTTTGTTAAGTATGATATTTTTTGTTTTAATATTTTGCTTATTAAAGATCTTCATTATTTGGCTTGCACTAAAGAGTCATAAATGCTATTCTGAACCAAAGCCAGGGATTGATTTTGCAACCAAGGTGATCAGTATTTACTTGTGCTGTTACCAGTATACCATCAAGGCTGAAGTACAAACAGTAAAATTAAGGATACTAACTTAATTAAAAAAAAATAGATATTAAATTATATATAAATCTTTATGGATTATTATTATTACTGTGTAATAACAAGATGAGTTGATGTATATGGAAAAAAAGCAAAAGAATTTATTAAGAAAATAATCTCGTTTGCTTTATCTTTAAGCCTTTTAAGCATTAAGATAAAGATTAGACATCTGGGGAAGAAGGAAAAAGCTATATAGCTGGCGGGGGACAAAAGCTTATAAGTAGTTAACCACCAGGAGGTCTATCTTCTTGTCTACTCTCAGAATATGTCTAGGTGCCAAACAGAACCCATAGATACCGGCCAATACAATTATGTTGACAGTACATTCTCTTTACTCCAAAATTAAGTGGCTATTTTGGAATTGTAGGATTTAAGAGCGTCAAGAGCTTTAGGAGAGCACTTAATTTAAAATTATGCTCTGTTTTGTAGGCTGTGACTTCAAATATCTCAGGATAGTGAGACTCATAATTACTAAGTAATAGACTAAAACATTCCAATTAACTGCCAAAATATAAGAGAGTACCCCAGATTGTTCCTCCAATCTTTTAGGAAATTTATAAAATGCCTTAAATTGTATTGGATTTTATGGTTAAATGTGATCATATGTTGACAAATTTGCAGCCAATTTGGGAACTAGAGCCCTAACATCTAAAACAATCTCAGCAGTAGAATCATATTTAGTGAAATTAGCGTTTATATGTTTCATTTATATAGACCAAAGCGTGCCCATAATCTACAGGCAGCTTTGTATGAAGGATCAAATTGAAAAGTCCGGTATAGTTGTTGGTGTTTGCCACTTTGAAAGTCACTATATTGGACTCATATAAGGGAGACCAATATTGCTACTAACAGCTTACCAACTTGTTTTTGAGCATTAGTGACCGCCAAAGGATGTAAGTATGAATTTGTCTTGGTTATAGTGGTTAACCACTCTGCAAAAGTCATGTTCCAGTACTTGTTCTCAGTGACTTGTCATATATTTATCTGTTTAGGAGTTAAAATACTTAATTACGTTACAGTATCAATTATTGGTATAAGTTGGTCCTTTTTATAGAACATTATATCTCAACTTATTAGCATCAACAGTAATAGCACTCTCAAGATCTCATATACTTAATTAGCTTTAATTAATTAAAATTCTATCCTTATAGCTAATCTCTTAATAGTGTCATTGCTATAAAGCTGTTTGATGCAACTGCACATTCATCTTCAAATCTTATATTATTGGCGCAAATCTCTGCCAATTCCTGAGCTACAATATTGCCTTTAGGTTTTTCAGCCTCCTTTTTAGTATCCGCTGTAGAGACTGAACCAGAAGATCTGAGACACCTAGGCTCACTTATTTGATCAGTAAACTGGGCTCTTTCTAGTGGAGGAGCTATTCAAACCTCATCACCACTCTGCTCATCATGGGTTTTAGCCTTTCATTGTGAGTAATATATAGCTTTTTCACAAGTAGAAGACTATTTTTAAACTTGGTTCTACTTGGTCTCTTAATGATCAACCTCCTCTATGATGGCTTCTATATATCATACTCCCCAAGTTTTTAATGAAATCATAGATATCATTGTTGTCCTTGATTATAAAGACTTTGTTGCTGTTCTTTTTTATGAGCTTAAACCCCTGTCCAACTGTTTTGGCAAGGGCTTTCCAGGGTGCAGATAGAAGCTGCTTGTCTTCTTCAGACAACTTGTTGTATTGTCTTTTAAAAGTTTATGCC
>CAOJZF010000508.1:0-16780 GCA_948465475.1 Thalpophila matura
TTCTCCCATTGGTTCTAGTAGACTTTTGTCCGTTTTGCACTCCATAACAATCACTAAGGTGAACGGCCCCAAGGCCAATTCCACAAAGTATTTTATTAAGGCATTCACCAGAGCTTGAGGTTACACAACTAATCTCAAAACCCTCGAAATCTCGAAATTTCTCACTGATAAAACTTTGGGAAATTTCTCTAAGATGCTTGTTGGTCTCTTTTGACTTAGTTTTCTAATTTAGATATCCATAATAAAGAACAATTCAATCATATTCTACTTTTTATTAGTTTTTCCTTATTTGGTATTAAGTTTCAACTCGTTACATTTGACAACAAGCATGGCTGAACCACTTGCTGTGGTCCCAGCTCTCAACACCATGATTCCCCTGTGTTCACTACTAGTCTTTGGGGCCAGTGTGTCCCGATCTTCCTTGGTGGTTAAGGTAGTAAGTAAGTCTGTCTTGCTTGCCTTGACCGCATTGGCCTGGCTCTCCCAGCCTTTAAGCAAGATCCAAGGCATAGTGACTCAGATTTGGGGTCATGACACTAGAGACCAACCTCTATTGTTTTCGGCTACTTTCCAGAATAAAGTAGCTTGGCACCAGGACAGGCAGCTCGTTTACCTGGTCTGCAACTCCCTGTTGGTTACTCTGTTGTGCCTAGGACTCACCTGGTCCTGGTTACGTTCACCTTCCAGCCCCCCCAGCAACAACAATTCTGTTTCTATAAACAACTGTATCACCACTCCCCCAGTCTCGCCCTCTTCCAATAAGAACAAGGTTGAAGAGATTATTAACAATTGTTTAGTAGACTTCTCCCTTGAGGAGATCTATGGGAAACCTCTAGATGATCAGGAGAAGTTCAGAAGACTGCTCAAGGTCCTTCCCTTGGCCCATAGGCAGACTGCACTAGAACTGTTGCTTCAGAACTCGGCCCTGAAGACCAACTTCCCCCTGTTCCTAAAGGAGTTCAAACAGAACAACTCAGTTCCTCCCATGACCCAGGCCCAAGCCATCAAGGCCCTAGGTAACCTCTCCCAGGAGGACTTAACGGTGACTCAGTACCATGAGAAGTTTCACCTCCTGTCCCAGAGAGCCGGCTTAGACCCTGAGAAGTGCTCTGAGCTGTTCTTTGAGGGCCTGAAACCAGAACTGCTTTCCGTTCTCACTGTGAGGGGCAGAAAATCCAGCTTCTCTGGAGCCTATGAAGACCTGAAGGATATAGAGAGCTCCAGCCCCATCCAAAAAGAGTCCCTGGGTAACCTTTCTTCCTATAACCTAAGACCTAGAGATAAAAATAATCGTTCTTCTTATCTTTTACTTCTTTCTTCCTTTCCTAGTTTAAGTTTGGATAGATTTATTTCTTTAGTTGATACTGGGGCTACGTCAAACTATATAAGTTTAGACCTTGCCCAGAGTTTGAATGTAGAAACTGTTCAGTGTTCCTACATCACTCTGGCTAATGGGACGAATATAAAGTCTTTTATCACTAAAGAGAAAGTTTTAGTTAAGATAGGGACGTTTAGTTTTCACTCTAGGTTTAGGGTGGTTAAAGGGTTAACTTATGGGGTCATTTTGGGTATGGATTGGTGGAGGTTGTGTGAACCTACAGTGGACCTAGTCAAGGATTGGGTAGTGGTAAAAAGAGAGGGTAAGGTTCATTACCTCCCTCTGGAATCCCAGGACATTATGTCTGAGGGAACGTCTACCATAAACACCCTCTCCCATGACCCCTCCTCTCACCAAAAGACAGATCCCATTAAACCTACAATTGATAGTTTTGAACCTCTGTTCAACGAGAGTATTGTTCCAAACATCCCAGAAAACTTACATTTCTCAATCAAATTCAAACCCAACACAGAGAAATATATGGGCAGCCCAATTTACTCGTTGGACCAGAAGAAATTGAGAAGTCTCAAGGCCTACATTGACGAGAAACTGGCAGCAGGGATAATTATCCCCTCCAAGTCAGCCACTGTAAGCCCTGTTATCCTAGTTCCTAAATCCTCTGGAGAACTGAGGGTTTGTGTGGACTACAGAAGGTTAAACACAGTAACAGAAACGGACAACTACCCTCTCCCTTTGCTGGAAGACATCATCTCCTCCATCTCAGGCTCTGTTGTATACTCTAAGCTCGATCTGAAGGATGCTTTTCACCAGATTCCAGTAACCCAATCCTCTCGTCAGTACACTGCTTTCAAGTGCAAATTTGGAGTCTTTGAGTACACTTCTATGCCCTTTGGGCTGAAGAATGCACCATCGGTTTTCCAGAGGATGATTGACAACACCCTGGGACCCCTAGTAGGCTCTTGTTGCATTGCCTACTTGGATGACATTTTGGTTTTCTCCCCCTCAGTAGAACAACATCACAAGGACTTGAAGAACGTGTTCCAGGCCCTTCACAACCGTTCCCTCAAACTGAAAAGATCCAAATGTGAGTTTTTCAAAGAACAGGTATCTTTCCTAGGTAACATCATATTCCGCAATGGTCAAGCAGCGTGCCCTGACAAGGTTGCAGCAGTGGTCAACTGGAAGACACCCTCCAATAGGACTGAGTTGCGTTCCTTCTTGGGGACTGTCAATTTCCTGCGCAGATATGCAAAAGATCTGTCTGAAATTGCGTTTCCTTTGTCCCAGCTCACCTCTGTTAAGGTTCCTTTCTCTTGGGGGGTAGAGCACCAGACTGCTTTTCAAAAGATAAAGGAAGTTATGACTTGTACCCCGGTTCTAGCACTCCCAGACCCTTCCAAACCGTTTGTTCTAGAAACTGATGCCTCCAACTTTGCAGTTGGCGCGGTCTTACTACAAGCAGGAGCAGATGGAGTGGAGCACCCAGTGGCATTCTTCTCCAGGAAGATGCTTCCAGCGGAAACTAACTACCCTGTACATGACAAGGAAATGCTAGCAATTGTTAGCGCTCTGAAGGAATGGCAACACCACCTACAGAATGCTCGACATCTGGTCACAATCAGGTCAGACCACAAGTCCCTAGAATACTTCAAGTCCCCTCAGCGGTTGAACCAAAGACAGTCAAGATGGCACTATGAATTAGCGCTGTACAGGTTTGTCATTGAGTACAAGAGGGGACAACTGAATGTAATAGCAGACTTGTTGAGCAGAGATCCGGCTCACCTGTATGACCCCAAGGAGTTAGACGTTTACAACAATGTGACCTTACTCCCAGAGTCCCTGTTCAACATAGAGTCGTCAATAACCCCATTGTTCAATAAGGTTATCAAGGCACAAGGTCTAGACCAATTCTCACTTGGAAAGATCTCGGAAGTGGCTGATGCCTCCTCCACTAACAGGGTAGGAGACTTCACTGTCATGGACCAGGCTCTGCACTACAAGGGTCTACTTTGGGTCCCAGAAGGCACTTTAAGAACCAAAGTGATAGAACAATGTCACGACCACATACTGGCTGGACACCCTGGGATATCAGGAACAATCTCCTTAATTAAGCACCACTTCATATGGACAGGTCTCAAGAAGTCAGTGAAGGAACATATTAAGCAGTGCCTCTCATGCTCGAGGAACAAGCCCTCTACTTCTAAGCCTGCTGGACTCTTGCTTCCTTTGAAGATTCCGGAAGCTCCTTGGACCTCTATCAGTGTGGATTTCATCACTGATCTCCCACTCTCAAATGGGTTTGATGCCATCATGGTGGTGGTCGATAGGTTTACTAAGTGGGCAGAATTCTTTCCCTGCCTTAAGACAATCACTGCCAAGGAAGCCAGCGACATCTTCTTAAAAGAGGTGTTCTCCAGACATGGCTTACCACAGGAAATCGTATCTGACAGAGGTACCCAGTTTGTGTCCCAGTTCTTCTCTGGCCTGACCAAATCGTTGGGGATCAAGCAATGCCTCTCCTCAGCTTTTCACCCTCAGTCTGACGGTCAAACTGAAAGGCTCAACCAGATTTTAGAGCACTACCTACGTTGCTACACCACTGAAGAGCAGAATGACTGGCAGGACTGGCTACCGTTAGCCATGTTCACTTACAACAGGAGAACTCAGAACTCAACAAAGTTTTCCCCCTTCTTTGCGAATTATGGTTATAATCCAGTAGTCTTCCAAACCCCTCTTCCCACCTCACACCCAGAGACCTCAGACATACTGAGGACCCTGACAAAGACCCAGGCATCGTTGATGGACAACCTCAACAAGGCCAGTCAGACCCACAAAAGATTTGCCGATCTCAAGAGAATCCCAGGCCCTGAAATCAAAACTGGTAGTTGGGTGATGTTAAACGCAAAGAACCTGAAGCTCAAGGTTGGGATACGGAAGTTTTCCCCAAAATTTCTAGGTCCATTCAAGGTAAAGAAGGTTGTTAACGTTGTAGCTTTTGAGCTTGCCCTGCCCTCTACTTGGAAGGTCCACCCTGTCTTCCACAGGAGTCTACTCAAGCCGTTTGAAGGGAAGGTCCCAAAACACCTCTCTTTACCTCAGGTGGAACCCAGTTTTGAACATGAGGTGGAGAAAATCTTGAAGGAAAGAACGGTCAAAGGTAAGACTCAGTTCCTGGTAAAGTGGAAGCACTACCCAGTTGAAGAAAGCACTTGGCAAGATGAAGAAGACTGCAGCAACTGCAAGCACCTCATCGCATCTTTCCACTTGTCCTCAACATCCAAAAGTCTGGGGGGTAATGTCATGAACCTGAGGGATTCTCCCATTGGTTCTAGTAGACTTTTGTCCGTTTTGCACTCCATAACAATCACTAAGGTGAACGGCCCCAAGGCCAATTCCACAAAGTATTTTATTAAGGCATTCACCAGAGCTTGAGGTTACACAACTAATCTCAAAACCCTCGAAATCTCGAAATTTCTCACTGATAAAACTTTGGGAAATTTCTCTAAGATGCTTGTTGGTCTCTTTTGACTTAGTTTTCTAATTTAGATATCCATAATAAAGAACAATTCAATCATATTCTACTTTTTATTAGTTTTTCCTTATTTGGTATTAAGTTTCAACTCGTTACATTTGACAACAAGCATGGCTGAACCACTTGCTGTGGTCCCAGCTCTCAACACCATGATTCCCCTGTGTTCACTACTAGTCTTTGGGGCCAGTGTGTCCCGATCTTCCTTGGTGGTTAAGGTAGTAAGTAAGTCTGTCTTGCTTGCCTTGACCGCATTGGCCTGGCTCTCCCAGCCTTTAAGCAAGATCCAAGGCATAGTGACTCAGATTTGGGGTCATGACAACAACCCAACATGTATATAATTGAACATCATTCTTCTAAGCTTGGTATTGGTATTGATACTAGCATACACCTGTTCTGGGGTAAAGTTCAAGTTGTCCTAAATGACATTGATGCCTTCTCCAATGGGATCTTCACCAAATACAGCAAAGTCTGGTTCAGTGGTGTTATTGGAGGTTCCACCTAACAATTCTTCCAAGTCCTCACTATAGGTTTCCTTAGTTTAAAGAGATTCCTTATAGTAGGAGACTAGTAAATCAATTTCACTAGGAGGTGGTACCTCATCAGGGTTGTTGATTCCTGATTTCACAAAGTTGTTTTTAAGGTCTCTCAAATTTCCTGCCTTGGGGAAGAGTTCTCCTATGTCCTTGAAAAAGTTGTACTTGGGTTCCACATTTTTAAAAGTATTAAAGCAGCCATCTCACCAAACTAGTCCTCAGGGCATCATATTGGCATTCCTGGTACATCTTGGGCGCCTTGTTAGGTTTCCTGTTGTCTTCTTGTTCTTGTAGAATTAATTCTACCCCTTTAGTGAGTGCCAATTGAAAATTCCACAGAGATGCTAGCTTTCAGGTAAGGCCTGATGGTGGTCACAAGTATGGAGACTAATAACTAGGTTCTTCTTCTGTGGTAAGTTCTTGTTTAGCTTGTACTAGCTAAAGGATTTCTAATATATTTTATGTATGGTCTAAGTTAAGGCTTAAATCTATTAGAAGAAGTATGGTTTAATAGCAGCAATGGCAGTAAAGGAGAGAGAATATTGTATGTTTATCTTGGGGAAAAGAGGGGGATTTATTTAGTTGAAGGTAAAGAGAATCTAGGCTTTGAAAATTTTAGTGAGGTACTGAGTTGAAGTCTTAAGTGACCTAGTCCTAGTAGTACTATAACATAGTAAATATCAAATCATCTTATTACTATCTTAAATTCAACCAGTCTTGAGTATTTTGTGTTTAGGTATAATCTGGTTGAAGATACTTATAGGAACAAACCATCATAGTTACCTGGATCAATATCTCATAGGTTTGACTGGAATAACATTTATTGATAAGATATAGCCCAGATTCAAGGTATAATCATCCTAGTTGATAGAAGTGAGTTATCATTAGGAATTAGAATAAAAGTTGAGTCTTGTCAAGAATCAAACCCATTGAGGTTCTTTGTCAAGTGCACACTTGTAATGGTAATTGTTTGAGATTTGGTTTCAGGATTTATTATTTATTTTGTTATTCCTTTATACTACAGGCCAAATTAAGAATAATTCTTTGGCCACATTCTTGTCAAGTCTGTCACTCTATATAATATCATCAGTAAACTAGGGTTGTATTTAATTGCCTCCAATATGAATTATCATCAATTTAGTTATACATAATTATTAGTATTATTTTTCCTGAGCCAATCATTAATATAATTAAGGGTTCTTGTTAAGGATTGGTTTATACTTGGATTCTTGGCAATTATTGGCATCTATTAAAGGGTTAATTATATGTTGGATCATCATATTGGATTATATAATCCTTATTAGTAATTTAGAACAAAGGCTTAGTTTATTGCTTGTGTCAAAACCATGATTGTTTTACAAACTATAGTAACACAGGATGATCATGATAAATAGAAATATGCACAAATGTAGCTTGTGAATATCTCACACTGTGTTTAATGTAAAAGATAAGAGCCAACTTTTAAAATAACTCAATTTTACCAGATAACACTTTGGACTCAAGGGGAATTTTTTTACCAAAATATTTCTGTGTTTGAATCATTAAATTTCAATTACATCACAAAGTTTAAATTGATAAAAAAAATTGACAATCAAACTTCCTATTTCTAAAAATCAATGTAAGACTAATCAATTTGATGAATCTTATTTATTTGGAGCTTTTTTAAATTTAGTAAGCTAGTTTAGAAGTTAAAAATCATCTAGTGCAAAGTGTATAAGGATAATATTCACATTTATAGTTTTTCTATTACACTTGATTGTATTTGATTTTATCAAAGTTGATAATTATCTCTTTACTATCCAAACACAATAAAACTATGAAAAAATGAAATTAGAATGGTAAATTTAAACAAGGCTGTTTTTGAAGACCAGAAAATCTCATGGCTTTTGACTCTTCAATTAATTTATTTAGAGTTCCAGTATTTACTTGTCAATCAACCATTTTTAATTTTATATAAAAAAGAAAATATTGGTATCCTTTTAAATTTTATTACAATTAATTTTTTTTCAAATTCTGCTTGGAGATCTTGATGAATCTTAGGACAGGTTCTTGCAAGAACAAACACTTTTTTTAAAAAATGATATTAGGTAAAGAGTTACAAATTACTTTCAATTTCTTTATATTATTCATATGATTTTTCAGCATCCAGATTATAACATACATAACATAAAATAGTTTTAAACAAATATTAAGTCTTTTAAAAACGCCTACTGTAGTGTTATAGGCAGATAATCTAAGATACATTTTAAATAGATAGTAACCACTAAATTCAGGGCATCTTCGAAAACCTGATTGGACTATACAAAAAAAAATTTTTGCATCATTTTTTTGAAATTAAAAATGCATTCATTGTTTTTGATAATGATAAGGGTTGTTCCATTTGAAACCTTTTTATGGATAATTAAACTAAAATGTTAAACTTAGAAGCAAAATTACATTTTTATTAAAATAAATGAGTTAACTTTAAGCAACTGATAAAGGAATAGAGGTGGTCTGCAAAGCTCTATTTAAAAAGGGTGAGAAGAAGGAATTATTGGTCAACAAGTTTAAGAATCTTTCTGCCAAGGACCATATACTGTTTAAAATCCTATGACTTCTTTGGTTTCTGTTGTGGCAATTAAAATACTATGATTAGCTTAAAATACTAAAATATAACTTTTGAGGTTTACAGGGAGCCAATAGATCTGATAAAGAGGGAGGGGATGAATAAATAAATGAAGGTAGGGTTGATATCATGGATGATAATGAGAATACAAGCAGAGAAGGGAGCATGAGAAAAGGGAAGGAGGGACATGAAAATATTGGTAGAGGTAACATTCTTAGCACAGCCTTTAGATATTTGTTTTCTGGTCCACAATCAAATTTGAATAAAATTACTACAGATGACAGCACCAAACCTACATCTAAACAATTATGACTAACAAAAAAACCGTCTACTGTGACTCTTACAGAAACAATAGGTAACAGAGTAAACTCCTGTGGATCAAGGAGTGATGTTAGTATTTCCACGCTGGTTCCTTCCAAGGGACTATTCACAAGATCTAGAGCAAGTGAAGAAGAACTGTCAAGTGAGGTTTTATTTATGGAAGATGGATATGAGCCTATGAATATTGTTCCTGGTCAACTAGAACTTGTTCCTGACTCAACTCAGCCAGATGTCATGTCCAGTCCTGAGGGGCTATCCAATAGCCAACCTGACCATGATAATTCTGGGTATAGGCCATGGACTACCACTGTCACAACAAAAGGTGTTAGTCAAACAGAGTTTATCCCAAAAACCCTGGTAAGGTTCAAAGGTAAAAAAAAAGTTAAGAGAGGCATTCTTCCAGAAGAACAAAAGCTTATTGATCTGTTTAAAAAACTACTAGACACAACTAGTAGCACTATTTGTAGGTACCTATATACTTTAAATATTTATAGTGTTTTTTTTTTTAGATTTTATGGGTGGCAAGAAGTTTTACTTTGTTGTCTTCTGCTAGTGCTCAAATAGTAAATTCCTAAGAGCAAATTTTTGGGTCATATGAAAGAATGATAAATATGTTGGTTAATGTTGAGGTGGAGAGTTAAGAAACTACTGGGTTTGTGGGGCTCCCTACCTCAAATGGGTGGCCTATGTTAAATATTAATGGGAACTGAGCTTTAGGTAATTAATAACATGCATTATTCTGAAAAACAGAGATTTGATCTCAATAGGATCTTGGTGGAGACACTAATGAGGAATTTTGATGACTATTTGTTGGAGGGACTAGAGCAAAGTTTCAACACAGATAATGCCCAGATAACCAACAGTGCCCTTCCCCTTAGTACCCAAGTATGGAAAATGGATCATAGTAACTACATTGACTTTATAGTTTTAGAATTTTGGTAAATGGAGAGGGCTAGAAAACGGAAACAGGTAAGTGGAGAACTCAAGTGTCAGGATCCAACTACCCAGTTCATCTCCAATACATCAGAACCTTTTTGATGAGCTAATTAAATTATTGAATCAATGGTCAAGCTTTGAAGCTGGTGGCTGTTGACTCAGCTATGGTCATGTTGACTAGTATTGTTGCTTTGTGGTCCTTCAAGGGGAATAGCACTCCATACAACCACTACCATTATCATGATTGAGGTGACAAAAAACAATCTTCAATATAGTGTTTGGCGCCCATCAGGACTATCCTCATGGTCTTTGATTTTTTTTTTCATACCTGTCACAGCCAGAGAAGATTGGCATTACAAATTGGCTGAATCTAGTAGGGAGAATCCAAGAGAGAATCAACCAGAGTAGAGAAACTATTCCTCAAAAGATAGCACAAATCATCAAGCTGGGATCTTTCTCACTCAATTTGCAGCCTCTGATAATCCTAGGGAGAAAATACAGATAAGATTACCAATGAAGAAGTAAGGATGAGATGACCTTTAGTCATCTCCAAAGTAGGCAGAGATATAGAATTCTTAATAATCTCAAACACTTGACCAGATTATCAGGAGTACAGCTAAGTATTGAAAGGAATCAGTTTGTGGATTCCTTATACAAAATATACCTATGAGCAAGAATGCTATAGGAAATAATTAATGGTAGACTTAACAAAAATATCTTTCATTTAATATAATTTTTATACTAAAGAATCATGGTAGAGGTTCCTTAAATATATAGTTTGGCAATTGGAACACTATTTTTAAAAGGTCTCCACCCAGTGGAAGGAATTTGCATGTAGATAATTGGAGGATTTTAAGATCTTGGGGGAAAGAATTCTTCAAAGTAATAAATGGGAGAATTCATTAAGAATTTGAGCAGAGAATCCTCAATTCTCTGTATTGAAAACAATTGTGGCAACTCCACTAGACATTATGAAAATTGGGATGAGACTTTCCTATGGGTAAGTAATTGAGAGGAGAAATTTCTGGAGTTAGTGAGAATCTGCATGACTGGAAGTTTTGGGATCCAGTCTTTTACAATACTACCTTATGTCTCTTGGGTGATTAGGACTTCAGTTGATTGGTCCATCTCAAGACCAATGCATTATCATTGAATTTGAGAATATTCTTTATGAAATTATAGATAGATGTGGTAAAAGAGGTTTTCCTAGATCTCAATATGAATTTAAAGATTTGGTTCTTATGCATGCTTTACTCTTAGCTGGGTGTTATACCCATCATATGGCTCCCAAAAAGCTCTATTGTATGACTGGCTATTGCAACCACCCTTTGTAGATTGTGGCACTATATTTGATTCATTGCATAACTTTCATTTCCTTGCACTTGCTCATCTAGAAACTGCATATATGAAGTAGACAAAAACTTTTGCTAATTCATAGTTGCTTTTCCTTTAGATAAAATCATTTTATTGTATACATTCTATTAGATTTTTTTTTAAAATTTTCTATCCCTTAGTCGTTTTTTTACAATTAAATCAATTCAAAAAGTTTACGTTTTAACTTTTAAAGCAGTTGTACACTTTACTACTTTATGTTTACTTTATAAACTAACCTTATAGGGTTAACTTTGCTATATGGTTTCATACTAACACCTCTTGATCTTCTATGGTAAAATAATATATATTAAATTTTTTTTTGCTTATAAAATTAGCTTGCTTTACTTAGTGTTGTATGTTTTTTAATATATTAGCTCAATGCACAGAAGATAAAAAGTGGTGGTTACCTAATAACAAGATAAAGTTATATAATAATCTCTAATAGTTTAAAAGTTCTATTCCAAAAAAAAGTTGGTATATCTAGTTTTTTTTTAGAAAAAATATATTATCAGTATCTATTATATTACATAAAAAAATTAATTAGGGTTTTTTATGTTAGAAATCTTACCATTGCTAAAAATTTTCCATCTCTTTTCTTATTAGAAAACTATCATTTTAGGCATTTTCACATTATGCTGTTATTGAGGATATTGCACTGAGTAAAACTTCTCTAGGAAAAATTGTGTTAGACAGAATTACATTAAAAAGATTGCACATGATCACTTTACCAATTTTACTAACAATTAGACCCAATTAGGATTATGCAAAGATACAAAAAATATAATCACATAAAGAATAATTAAGTTTTTTTGCCAAAAAAAACACACAGAATTGTCAAAAAAAAAGGCTTATCTGTCAAATTTTAGTGGAAAATTTCAGGCTAGAAATTACTATCCTATCCCAATAATTTGATAACAAACCAGTGCCCCATCTCAATAATGAGTTAATGACAATTACCTCTTCCCTAGAGTCCTTTTTATAAGAAGATAAAGAATTTCAATTGAAAATAAGGCACTTATTCTTTAAGTATTCTTTTTAGTGCATCCAAACCAAGTAATATTCCACTGATGATCCTTTAGGAGAGAGTGAGATTGGATGAGAGTTTAGAAACTATCCACTAGAAGAAGAATAAGTTGATCAAAGTTTAAGGGTGTCACCTAGATTACTCTTGAGGTTTATGGTTGTATTAATCTACTTGAGCTTTTTAAAAATATTGATATTGCTCTTTATCACCAGCATTTTTTGATTTTTATACCTTACCTAACTTGAATTTTTATTATCATTTTCTAATTTAATAGTATTCTTGGTTTTTTTGTTTTTTTTGTCCATTTTTTAAGAGTAATCTAGTTTTCTCTATTTTATGGGCTGATTTTTCATTAAAAAGAAGTTTATTTGGTTACATTACTTGTCCTCACTTGGTTGTTCTATGTCAATTATTTTATGCAATACTATTTTCTTTATATTTATATATGTTCAAAATTTAATTGGGGGTCAAGTAAAAAAATTTATTCTTTTCATGAATGAATTCTTTATGAAAGATGCTAAATTAATAGAAATTTTTGTTGATATTATTTTATTTGAGATCTTCTGAATTACCTATTTTGAGATGGTTTAATTTGAGATTCTCCTAATTGAGATTTTTGATCTCAAGAAAAGTTTTGGCCCTGTTTAATATTTTGAAATTTATAAGAAATTATTTAATGATTTTTCAATGGATTCCAACTACTCTAAAAAATTTATATTGAATTTAGAGTTTTTTTAAGAAAATAAAGGGTATTTTCATTTCTGTCAAATGATTCATAAATTGTAAAAGTCTTTGTAATCTAATCTATTTAGTTGATTTTTTAATATAATTTATTTACTTGATATCTGAAATTAATTTATTTTTTATATTTTATCTTTAAAAAATTAAATAAGAGAATAATTCGGTTCCATATTTTATTAACTTTATAGGATACACATAGATGACTTTTAATGCTTAGAGAATCGGTAAAGGTTAGATTGAAGGTGAGGAGGGAAGGGGAGGGGAGAGTCCGAGAGAGGGAGAGAGAATTTTTTTTGGAGGGGGGGGTAATATCGGCGAACTTGGTTTTTCTGGGAGGATAATGGTCGGGAGGAGGGGTTGAGGGAAATTTTATTTTTTGTTGGGAGGATTGGAGGGAGTTGGGTAAGGTAAGGTAGATGAGGAGGGACTGATTGTAATTCGAGCTCGAGGGAGGGGAAACCCGATGAGTTTTTAAGATTTTTTTTCGAGAGATAGAGAGAGAAAGAAAATGGTGAACCCCTATCACCATCAACTTACTCCTCCTCCTTCTTTATTCTTGTTCATTTTTCCTTCCCTTATCACCCAACTTTCAACTCTTTATATACCACCCTATAACACAAACTTAAAGAAATATGTCATTAACTATGGACCGATACCGTATTCGGGGACCTGAACGTAGTATCCCCCCTTACTTCCCTCCTTCTTCGGAGGTTGAGGAGAGTATGAAGATGGAGGAGGGTACTGGAGTTGAGTATCGTAGGGAGAATGGAAGGGATTCGAAGTCGGTACGACCGGTATGTAAGTAAAGAAAGAGGATATTAAGGATTATAGGGGTTTTTAGAGGATAAACTGGTGGTTTTGGTAAAGGAGAGGGGGGAAGGGTGAACCAATTTTTTGGGTGGTTTAGAAGGAGGAGGTTGTTGTATGGTTAAAGAGAGTTTCCAACTAAATTAGACTGTCATTCCACTTATAGTCTTACTGAATAGTTTAACTTTATAATATCACTCCCTTCTCTCCGTTATCTCAAACTTGACTATTTTGTAGTGAATATAATCAGTGAGGGAAGCGGGAGAGGAGTAAGTTCCGTCGGTTTGTTCCTTTATTCTCTTGAAGGGAGAGTAAGTCCAATAGAATCTCTCCTATGGGTGTTGAGTGAAGGAGGGGAGAGGGTCTCCAGTTTTCTTACGAAAGTAAGGGGATGAGTTTATTTTATTGTTGACAGGGGAGATGAGAAGGTGTACTATTGATAGCTTTTAGAGCGGTGGCGAGGAGTGTGTGTGAGAGAGAGAGAGAGATAAGTTTTGATTTAAAAATATCAGGGAGGGAATTTTAAACTAACTTCTAAACTCCCTTCTCTCTCTTCCCCCTCCCCACTTTTCTATTTTATTAATCACCTCTAACCAAGTTAGCTATCAATTTTTATTAAAAAACTTGGAAATTTTACTTATCTCTCACTCTAAACCATGATTTCTTACTCTCTTTCAAATATGTTATGATATAGTTATACGTACTGGACTGATCCCTCAAGCTAAAGGGTCCGCCTATTACGAGGCGGGGGATACCAAATTGGTCTGCGCTGTGTAAGTTACCAACTCTTTTTAACCAAATTGAAGACGGAATTAGAACTTGAATCTTTAATACCTGTGCTTTATAGTTATGGACCACGTCAGATTAAGAAACAAACTTTCTTAGCCAAGGGGAACCTCTACTGCGACTTCAAATTCGCCACCTTCTCCTGTAATACTCGCCGTGCTCACCTCAAGGTATAACCACCCTCTCCTCCACCCTCTTCAATCTGAACTACAAACTCACTTTGTTATCGAATAGGATTCTAGTGAGAAGGAGATGTCACAAATGATGGAACAGGCCCTCACTCCCGCCATCTGTCTCGCTCGGTACCCCAAGGCTACCATCGAAATCTTCGTCACCGTCATTGAAAACGGGGGGACCATGGCATGCTTGGCCGGGGCCATCTCCGCTGCCTCCGTCGCTTTGGCCAGTGCCGGGATTGAGATGGTCGATACCGTCACCGCCTGCTCCGCGGTAAGTTATACATTAAATTAATTAGTTCAACTCCCACTTGAACCCCCACGACTCGGTTGGATTACTTTTTTGTCCAGTTCTCCCCCCTAGTGGGGTCTAATTTTTATGGGATGAAGGTTAATAATGATATCCTCTAGGTTTATATTGGTGATCAACTGTACCTCGATGCCACTCAGGAAGAAGAGGATATGGCTCTGCAGGCCTCCTCCCGCCTCACCGCCCCGGGGAAATCCGCCATGCTTGTCGCCCTCATGCCCTCCCTCAACCTCATCACCCACCTGGTCCAAACCAACGCTGTCCCCTCCGAGGTCTCCCTCGGCGTCAAGGTACCCACTCCCCTCCCTATCCCTCACTCCCTCCTCCCCGTCCCCCACCTTCTCTTCCCCCTCCCTCTAACCTTCCACCTTCTCCCCTCCCCTAGTCGATCCAAGCCTGCACCGAAGCATGTCACCACCTCCACGGTCTAATCCAACAAGTCCTCGTCGCCATCGTCGACGATACCAATACCGACGCCACCCTCCTGAATGAGACTCGGAATTTGAAGATCGAGGAGACTGAGGGTTAACTACTTCTCATCTCCCATCCCCCCTTATAGACCTCATTCCCAAACCACCCACCCATTAAACTTCCCCCACTCTACCCCAGCGCTTTACCCTCCTCCCCCTCTATCACTTTACTCTCACCACCTCCAGTCCCCATCCAAGCTAGGCCAGAAAAGCCATCCCTCTACTCAGCCCCCCTACCACCCCCTCACCACCCTCCCCATCCTCCTACCTCCCTATCAACTACTAACCTCATCTTATCCCTTAACCTCAAACTAGCCATCCTCATCAATTCTTCAGCCACTTATCTAAACTTTCCCCTCCCAATCTAATAGTCACCACCCATCCCTAGCCCCATCTTAAACCTAACTCTATCCCTTACCCTCAAACTTCCCCACCCCCACCAATTTCTCATTCAAACCACTCATCTAAACTTCCTCCCCTCCCCTCCCCAATCTACTAATTGCCACCTATCCCTAACCCCTAACTTGACTAATATCACTCTACCTTATCAAACCTCAAATTTGAATTCCCTCAGGGACATTGAAAATTGACAAGAGGAAACTAATCTATCTAAAGGGGGAGTTCAATAGTTTAGCCATCCCAACCTATGAGGAGGTCCCTTAAGGAAAAAACTTTAAAATGAAAGAAGAGGAGGATTTAAATTTGATAATTGATAAGATGACAGTACTGGTATCTACCTGTAAGTTGATAACCATCTCTAACTTTTGAAAGATTTTATCCCTACACTATCAAGATTATAATCTACAGTCATATTTTTTCTAAATCAAGTATAGACACAGATATAGTAGACTAAAAATGAGGTTCAGATAGATCAATAGCATTTATAGATAAACTTTCATCATAAATGTTTGGAGAGATAATGGAGTGATCAATTGGAAGTTTTTAAGTGGGTTGACTATATTATAATCTAGCTAGACTTAAAAAGCAGATCATTAAAAATTTGATCCCATTAGCTTTGGCTGAAAGTGGGGATAAAATTTAATTATTAAATATGATACTTTTTTCTTTGGTATTATCACAATATAATGTTACTTGAAATGAAATTGGTGTAAATTGGGGGAGGAGGGGGGGGGGTTTAAAAGGGTTGTGGGACCAAAAATTGGGGAGGAAGGGAGGGGTAAAACTAGCAGAGGTTAAATTAGGAAGGAATTTGACTAAGAATAGGCGCATGTCAGACTACCTGTAAAAGGAAGGAAGGACATTGCAGTAGGAAATGGACGGACATAAAGGAAAGATTAAACTGACAATTAGAATAGATTCTATTTCTTCATATTCCTTGGTATATCTATCAGAGTTGAATTTTATATTACTATACAATGAACTCAAATTGATCCCATCACTCCTCCAGGTTTGATCCTATCCTTAATGCTGCTATTGACATGATAATTTAAAAGACTATCAACAGATACTTGGAGGCCAGATCTAAGGAGATAAAACTAGATGTCACCACCCTTACCAAAGAAGAGGGGGATAATATACTGGCCTATATGGAGGAAGACATTAAGACTATAGGTATAGGGGATTTTAAACGGCTAGAACAAGCCATCTCATATGTGACAGTAGTCAGAATCATAGCAGCATCAATACAAGTATAGAGTAGATAAACCATCTTTGAAGATATGATGTTAATGCAACATTTCTTGCAATCTTATTGTTAGTTTGAATTTGACCTAGGTTAAACAGGATCAATAATTATCCTTGGTCAGTAACAATCCTAAAGAAAAGTTCCTATCTTTCCAATCTACAACTAGTATCTAGCTAGTAGT
>CAOJZF010000509.1:0-17355 GCA_948465475.1 Thalpophila matura
ATATGTGAGATATGATTGGTGTGAAATTAGTAGCTTTTTTTGGTAAATTTGCAGTTGATATGATTGGTGCCAAAGGTTCATATTCGGTAAACTTGATATGATATGATTGGTGTGAAAGGTTCATATTCGGAACTTTTACAGTCGACATTGGATAAAGCCAACAATCTTAATTAGGAAATAAACTCTCATTAACAAGGTGGTCGCATCTGATGCTGATGACACTTCATATCGACCAGACCAAAGTGATATAAAAAATAAATTGTATTAGATAGAAAGATTATGTTAGTGATTCAAAACTAGGCATAACCGATATGTCGTATATTTTTTTCTAATATAGGATTATGATTCTTTAGATAGTATGATGATAATATTTTGGTGATATTAAAAAAATCATACTCTTTACTGCGTTGAACGGTAAATTGAAAATTTATTAAAAGTTGGCTATATCCAGTGTCGACTGTAGTTGATATGATTGGTGTGAAAGGCTCTCATTCGGAATTGAAGTTGATATGATTGGTGTGAAAGGTTCATGTTCGGAAATTTTGATTTGATGAGATCGAGATGGTATTGACCCGTTACCTCCCCAAAAAAAATCCAAATTGAACGATTTCACACTTTATTTTTTAAGTTTAGTTGAGATGAGATGAATTTTATTTTTGGTGATTTTTTTAATCTCCGACTAACCGAATTTTAAAACTAAATTCAAACTAATGAAATTGGGATAAGTTTTTCAAATTTCGAAATTTGAAAATTTGAAATTTTCAATTTAATTTAATTGTTTTTTTGGAGGATGAGGGAGAGAGAGGGAAGGTTAAGGTGACTTATTGATCTCCATCGTTGCAGTCATCTTTAAAAGGTAATTTTCATATCTAACGAATCATTAGATGATTTTAGGATGAGATCAAACTTGATCAAAATTTGATTAAAACTAAATTTCATTCACTCTAATCTAGTTTAACTCGTGATAATTAGTTTCGAGTTTTTTAAATTTGATGGATATCACTAGTTTAGAATAGTATAATTTAGTAGTATTTATGAATTTGTATTAAATCTAATAATTTAATCTAGATGAACTTTATTGATAGATGAGATGGGGATGATAAAACTCATTGAGAATCTCGAACGTCAAGGTAAATTAAAAGGTATTATACTTTACACCAGTAAACTAAATTCTATAACCAGACCATGATTTAATCAAGAGGTAGATCTATAATAAAAATCCCAAGTTATTGAAATTTATCTGCTTGTTCTCTAAGTTTGTTCAAAATTTCAACTTTGTTCAGTTTTGTTTAACTTTGTTTAACTTTGTTTATTTTATAATTTTGATTAATTAATAAAAAGTTATGCTTAAACATCCATATCCCAGTGGTATACCTCAAGATGAACTCACTATGCAACGAGGTCCTTCTCCACCAAATTCCGATCACTCATCAGTAATAAACTTAACTTACTATGATGAGTTTAAATTTGACTAACTAATATCAATTTCAATAGGATCATCATATCACAATAGGAACTTGGCAGAAAAGATACAAGGCAACGAAGTCCACTTGTTACGATATGAAATACTTCTTCGCTCAGAGGGCGGCACTGGAGGAGGAGTTCGCATTGAAATTACGTAACCTGGCCAATTTACCATTAGGGAATAATGAGGGAGGGTAAGTTTAATTTCCTTCATAATAATCATATATTAACTCATTTTATATTAAAAATTAGAAATGTTCAACTGTGTCTTAGTGCGGTTAAAAAAGATTTGGAAACTACCGCTACCGCTCATGAACAGTTGGCATCCAAGATCCGTAATGATCTTGAGACCCCCACTCGTAATCAATTAGATCAACTCTCTACCAACCAGAGGAACATCAAATCCAATTTATTAATGAAACAGCAAACTCATTCTAATCATCTATTCATGTTGGAGAGGGTAAGTTAATCTTAATTAGAATTAACCCTAATCAAATTTAATTTAATATAGACTAAAGAGAGATACCATGAAACTAATCAGATGGAAGAACGACAGTTTATTGATCATCAACTTCATAAACTTGGTCAACAATTCGAACACGGTTCAAGGGAGTGGGAGGAGGAATTGAATAGAGCTATGGAAGGGTATAGACAGTTGGAAATTTCTAGAGTTCAATTCGTACGTAACGCTCTATGGAAGTATACCAACTTACTATCTGGAGTTTGTGTTACTGATGATGAGGTAAATTTTAATTTAAAAATTTAAAATGCATTTTATTTAAATATTTAAATAGGGACAAGAAAGAATTCGAAATGCTTTAGAGAAATGTGATGCCAAAGCTGAAGTAGATAATCTACCTAAACGTAATTCACTCACACTTAAATATCATAAAATTAATTTACTTTTTGATTTAGATCCAGTATTAAATAACTCCAATTTAACTACCCCTCATCTGGATGAAAAACATCCTAATTACACGGTAGTCACTCGTGGTTCACCACTAAGAAATGAAATTCGTAAACCCATTGATCATCATAGATTTAATCATCTCCCAGTCGAATCACAGAATATTAACAAATTAATGTCCAGTGAACTACTAAATGCCACTATAGCCCGTAGTCCCATCTTAGCAGCTCAAAGATCATTAAGTAGTGGTGGTAGACTGCCGGAGAGATCCGCTAGTACCAACTCCAGTCCAGCTACTAACCCCTTAGCCCGTAACATGTCCATAGCCTACTTGCCACGTAATACTCCATCTAGGATGAACCCAATCTCACCATCTAAAGATCATCCCTATCAAAGACCTTCCCCCTCCCTCCATCCCCCTTATCAGACCACTCCCCCCTTACATAATCGTCCCACTCACCCCCCTCCCGTCCCTACTACCACCCACCATCATCACCATCTCCCCCCAGTAGATTCCAATGATCGACCCGTCCTATTCCACGTCAAGGCCGTCTACGATTATGATGCCGAAATCCCTGAGGAGATCTCGTTAAGAGAGGGTCAAACTATCGCCGTCCTAGCTACTCAATTGGATGGTTGGTGGGAGGGTCAGACTAATGATGGTCACTCTATTAGACAGGGTATCTTCCCCTCAAATTTCACTGAACCCGTAAGTGTCTAATTCTAATCTTCTTCTCCTCTCCTCTCCCATATCATCCCCCACCTCTCACCCCTATCCCCCCTAAAAAAAGTTACTCCTATACCTCCCCACTCTCCCTATTTAAGATAATAATAAATTTAATTAATATTGAACTTAAAATAAACCCCATTATCTAACATTATATTTTCATCCTACTCCCCTTCCCCCTCCAATCACCATCACCACTTTATCCTTATCCCCTAATTCAAACTCTATCCTCCTCCTCTATCCTTCCCCACAAAAAATCTAAAAAGAAAAAAAATTATGCTCACCACTAATAAAAACTTAACCAAATTTATACATCACCAACTTCCAGTAATGGAAAAAAACATGTAATCTTATTATTATTCTTATCAACCTCAATCTTTATCATCAATTAATTTAATAAAAAAAGAACCATACTAATCTATTGATTGTTTTTATACCTTGATAATTTGATAGATTTCTTTATCATTCCTTCAATCTCAATCTCTCTCTTTATAAGATGACCCTATAAGGTTATTCTTACTATCTTAGATAAAATAAAAACTTGCCAGATATTAAATTAAATTATTACATTAATAGATTATCATTTCTCTCTCTTGCTCTTTGTTCAAGAATTAAAATAAAAAAATTCCCCTCACCCAAACTTCCTACCCCTTCACTTAATATCATCTCACTTCTTGATTCTCATCACAAATATCACCAAAAAAATATCCTCCCCTGCCCCCCATAAGATAATAATTTCCATAGCAACTAGTTACCCCCATCATTTATCTATAGAATATTGTCTAAAATTTAATAAATCACTAGATATAATCTTTCTATTTAACACGAGGGTAAAATAATTTAGATAGGGGAGGTTAATCTCTAAGAGTCACTAAGACTTAAATAAAATATAATGATGATAATGATGGTTTTAGTTTAATTATTGGTGAGAGTTAGGGGAGAGAGAAGGGGGAGTGAATTGGGGGGCAGAGAGTTATAGGGGAGTAGGAACAAGGAGAGGAAAGGAGAGTGAGGAGGAGAGAGAATTTTAAGGGAAAATTTCTGATATAACAATTAAATTGGGGTAGGGGGGTAGGATGATGGTATAAAAAATTAAAGGGTGAAAGTTTGAAAGTTGAGTTGTAAGTATCATATCCTATTCAGAAATTTAACCCTCCTTCTCCTCTCTTTCCCTTCCCTCTCTTCCTCCCTTCTTTTACCCTCACTTGATAAAGCCTTTATCCTTTTCTTCCCTCTCTTTTGCTGCTTCCCTTCTATTCACTTCTCTCCCTTCCCTTCCCTCTCTCTCCTTCCCTTCCACTTCTCTTCCCCCTTTCCTCTCCCTCCCTCCCTAACCCTTTTTTCTTTCTTTATTTCTTTATATATATAAACAAACTAAATATAAATTTTTCTTTTAATCCCTCTTTATTTATAAAAAAATTAATTTGATGGGAGTTTTCTAAAAAATGAGAAGAAGAAGGGTAAGTTTTTTTAGTCTTTAGTAAATAAGATCTATAATAATATTAAATATGGCTATCAAAAGTTTGACACTCCTATAGCCTTCTGAATCCAACCTTTTCCCAAATAGAACAGGTAATTCATACTAAACCCACCAAGTGCCTGAATGGGCTGGACTAGTACATGTAAATTAGAGAGGGAGGAGTTATCAAGATCTTTGAAGAATAGAGGTGATTAAAATAACTTAAATATTGTTACCATCATACCAGGTTTTTGTCAGGTTGAGTGAATTACTCAAGTTAGATTTTTTTAGTCTTCAATTTTTTGAACTTATTTTTTTGCCACATCTAACTTTTAACAAGAGACATTTTTGTTTACTTTTTACCTCAAACCTTTTCTTGAATCCTCAAAAATTTCCAGTCAAGTTGAGAATCAAATCCACTAATCTTACTCAATTTGAGTGACTTTGAAATCATTCTACTACCATAGCCTAAATTGTATTTAACATTATTATAGAACAAATTTATTTAGCATCAATCAAATATCTGGATAATTAATAAAAATACCATCTACACATTTTTTTAGCTAATTATTTGCATTTATAGGTATAAATACTATACAATGGTGTTTATTAACAGTTGGGCCAATGACAGTGGATAATCAGAATCCCTTTTACTGCCCTTTATTAATTCATATAAATAGGCTATTTTAAAACTTCCACAGAGATTCTTGCTTAATGGGCTTGGTCTGGATGTGGTCACTAGTATGGAGACTAGTACCAAGGTTCTGTTCTGTAGATAGTTTGCTGTTAAATAGTTATAGCTGTATAATTCCTTATGTACCTTATATTAGTCTTGGGTTAAGACTTGACTCTATTAGGAGGTAGAAGTTTTGAGGCAGGTAATAGTAGTTTTTTCTGAAGAGAGAAAGTTGTCTGTTTATTTGGGAGTAAACTTGATTATCTTTATGGGCAAAATAGGGTTCTTTTTATACTTGAAGGGAAGGGGAATCTAGGCTTTGAAATATATAGTGAGATACTGTGTTGAAGACTTAAGTTCCTTATTCTTATTATTACCATAATATAGTAATCATCAAAGCATCTCATCATCATCTTAATTTAACTAGTCTTGAGCAGTTGGGATTTTAGTGTAATCTTGTTAATAATTTTTATAGGAAGAAGCCATCATAGGTACTTGGGTCTTTGTCCTTTTTGTTTGACTGGAATAATATTTGTTGATAAGATTTAGCCTAGATTCAATGTATAATCATCCTAGTAAATAGGAGGGAGTTCTTGTCAAGAATTCAGTTAAAAGCAGGGTATTGATAAGAATTGAGCTTGTCAAGTGGTCTTGCCAAGAATCAAAAGCATTGGTATTCCTTGCCAAGGGTGTGCTTGTAATTAGTAATTGTTCAAGATTTGGTTGATAGTTATCTTATATAATTAGGTTCTTGCCAAGAATAGGCAATTGGCTACATCCTTGCCAAGTACATTGTCTATAATGATTATTTTTAAATTAGGATTGGATTTAAGTATATTTGATCAGAATGATCTTAGTTATCATTAATTAATTAAATATAAAAACATGTATTATTTCGCCCAAGCCAATTATCATGGCAGTTGATTATTGGCCTCTATTAAATGGTTAGATATATTAGATGGATAAATTAATTGGATTCTTTTAAATCTTAATAGTTATTTAGAACAAAGGCTTAAATTATTGCCTGTGCCTAAGCCATTATTATACTATTTATTATAATCACATAGGCTGATCATAATATTTAGAAATAGGCACAATTGTAGCTTGTGAAAGTTTTACAAGTTATAGTCATATCTATACTATCCAATAAAAAAAGTATAATTAGATGGAAATTTTAGATGTTTTATGAATAAGTTTTAATGAATCCAACTTTTTACAAACATACTTTTAACTTCTAATAAGTTTCTTTCTAATGCAGTTTTGATTTTCAGACCACAATTCATGTATAAAATAGCCCTCCCTTAATTTATACAGGATATAGATCTTAGTCAAAATCATTATATCCACTGTCATTGGCCCAGTTGGGAAAAAACTTTTGTAGATTAGTTTTGATGTGTGTCAATAATTTAAATTATTTTACTAGCAGTTCAAGCTTGAAAGATCAAATTTAAGCTAGATAACCTACTACATTTGATGAATAATAGTCAAAAAACGTGAATAAAAACTTTTGTAGATTGGTTCTGGTGTGCATCAGTGCGTAAAATCATTTGGCTGATAATTTGAGCTGAAATGATATAATTTAAGATTTTTAGCCTGCTAAATTTTCCAAATAATAGCAATAATACACGACTATAAAGTGCAAATCACAACTAGAGCATCCCTTTAAGTCATTTTCACTATCATTTAGTAAAATGTTAATCTACAAGAGCTTTTTGCCACATGATAACAAAGTGCAATTTGCAACTAGAGCTCCAGAGTTAGCTGAGCACACCATCAATTATAAAAATGTTGATCTACAAAAGTTTTTTGTCAGTTGAAAATGTTTGAATTCTAATTTTATATTTACTTTCAACAAAAATTAAGAGCAATAATTAGTTCATATATTAAAACAATATCATCATGCTTTTTCTAAAAACTTCTTATTACATAATTTAATAACATTTGATTGTTAATTATGCTTAAAATTATAAGTATTAACATAAGTTTTTATATGAAAATCTGGTTTTTCTATACTGCTTTTGTTTGACCAATATAATGTGCTTTTCTGCTCCTTTAGAAATAACCTCTCTACTGAAAGTCCAATCTCCTAAATAATGTGGATTTTAAACATTGTCAACTTTATTATAAAGTTGATTAGATTCTAAAAATATTTATAGAAAGTAACCTTATTGGAAATTTTTGTGTTAAGTACTTTGACTCATCCACAAAAATCTGGGAAAAAAATTAAGATCTTTAGATAGAAATTTATAATTGAAAGTCATTGGGCAGTGAGTGATAATGAAAAGAGGGCATGGGGTACAAATCTGAGCAGCAATTATAGTACACTTGCATTAAGACCTAATTTTATTTTTCTTATAAACACAGTATATAATTTGTTATTTTATTACCTCCAAAGTGTTATTGTCATTTGGTCTCAAAACTATTATCACACAAAAAGAGAAAAATTCAACATCTTGACTATAGATAGTTTTCAAGTATTAATACAAGTCTTATATATAAACTTATTTACCTTTATATGCCTTAATTCTGATCAATATAAGAAGTCTTCAGCATCCTTTGTAGTAACCTTGTTATTGAGAGTTATTTTCCTTTAATAAGAGTAGGTTTTATTGCATGTGTACCTGAATTTACATTGAATAAAGAACCCTAAGAGGTTTTTGCTTGAGTTTTTTTTATACAATTATAAATTGGATCATGTTAGATTTTTTAATCTTATAGAAAGTTTTATGTTATATGACTTGCAAGTTTTTAATAGTTTAAAAATTAAAATTATCATGGCTCTCTTCTGGTCTCATATTCAATGTAAATTTTAGTACTGTAGTGAAATTCATCTGATAGCAAATGGCAAAAAACTTTTGTAGATTAAGATTATTATAAATAATAGTTTACATGATTAAAAATGGTGCTCTGGTCGTGATTTTTACTTCATAGTTTTGTTATATTGCTATTATAGTAGGCTCTTGCTATTTTCAACTATATTATCAAGAAAATTAGATAATTGTTACTGAGATTATTGCACATGATTCTTAAAACACCACATATTAATCTGACCAAAGCAATATATAAAAACAACTAGTTTAATAAGAAACTTATTTATATGCTTCAGAACCAAGTATATAAAGTTTATTAAATGTTTTCTTCTATTATAAGGTAATAATTTTTTTTAAAGTATACCAATAATTTTTTCTGATACTAAAAGTGATACTCTTTACTGTGTTAACTAGCAAGGAAGAGTTATAAAAGAGTAAGACTCTACTGTTTTTTTTCAATGTACAATTAATATTTGATAAAGCTAACAATCTTATTTAGGAAATAAGCTCTCATTGTCAAGGTAGTTGCACCTAATGCATAAAATACACTATATTGCTTAAACTAAAGTAGTGTGAAAATCAATTGTTTTATATCATTATAACTTTAATAGACAAAGCTAGGTATATTAAGTACATAGAATATTTCTTTGTATTTTTTCTATAATGTCTTTTTTTATTAATCTGATATCATTTTAATAATATTAATATAACCATGCTTATTACTGTGTTGAACAACAAATTAAAAGTTGGCTTAATTAAAAATCTAATGTAGTAGGATATTATGCTAAGATTGTATCATTTCAGATAAAAATTTAAGTCAAATGAATTAATGTATTGATGCACACCAGACCAATATTTAGAAAGATTTTACTTGAATAATCATTATGACTGATGCAAACTAAATCAATAAAGATATTATACACTTATAATTTTTAATTTGTAAATCTCTACATGGGAATATTTGATTGTGGCAATGATTACATAATGTGTCAGTACTATTTCTGTTTAAAATGAAAAAAATATGGGACAGTGCCTGTGAAACTTCCACAGAGATGCTGGTTTAATGGGCTTGGTCTTGATGTGGTCACTAGTCTGAAGAATAGTACCAAGAGTTCTATTCTGTGGATAGTTCCTGTTTTCTAGCTAGTTCTAGCTGTAATTTCCTTATGTCAGTCTTAGGCTAAGACTTGACTTTAATGGAATTCAGGGGTAGCTATTGCTAATTGAAGAGAGAATAGTTTATTTATTTATAATTAAAGAGAGGAAAAAGAAATTTAATGATTATTATTTTAGGGGAAATAAGGGGGGTTCTTATAGTTGAAGGGAAGGAGAATCTAGGCTTTGAAATATTTAGTGAGGTACTGTGTTGAAGACTTAAGTCCCCTAGTCTGAATAGTACCATAACATAGTAATTATCAAAGCATCTTATCATTATCTTGATTTTAACCAGTCTTGAGTATTTGGGATTTTAGTGTAATCTTGTTGAGGATGCTTATAGTAATAAGCCATCATAGGTACTTGGGTTGTCATCCTTTAGGTTTGACTGGAATTATATTTGTTAATAAGATGTAACCTAGATTGAAGTTATAATCATCCTATTAAATAGGTGGGAGTTCTTGCCAAGAATCCAAACAAGAGTGGGGAGTTGGCAAGAATTGAGCTTGTTGTATGTTCTTGCCAAGAATCAAATGCATTGGTATTCGTTACCAAGAGCGTGCTTGTAATTAGTAGTTATTTGATTTGGTTGATAATAAATTAGGTTCTTGCCAAGAATAGGTAATTGGCTACATCCTTGCCAAGTCTGTCATCTATAATAATAATTTAGTAAAATAAAATTGTATTTAAATACCTTTGATCAGAATGATCATTATTATTATTAATTAATTCAATATAAAACCATGTATTATTTCGCCTGAACTGATTATTATGGCAGTTGATTACTGGCCTTCATCATGTGGTTGGATCTATTATAGGGATCAATTAATTGGATTATCTAATCCTTATTAGTTATCTAGAGCAAAGGCTAAAATTATTGCCTATGCCTAAGATATCTTATACTATCTATTATAATCACATAGGCTAATCATGATATTTAGAAATAGGTACAAGTGTAGCTTGTGAATATTTCACATTCCCCCCCACATGATTAGTCTATGGGGTGAAGATTAGTAGTTATACAGTATCTTTGGCAAGATTCCATTATAACTTTTAAACCTTTTCCTATTTTTAAAAATGAACCCCTACGGTAATTTGAATAATATAAACAAATTTGTAACCCATATTTTGGGTTCCATTCAGGAAGATGAAGCCAGTGATGTTGGTGTTGACTCTACAATTCCTTGATTTACTTTGACTCTCAGTTGTTATGTAAATACTAAAGTTCCCGTGGAGAAGCAAGGTTGCTTGGACGTGGTTAGTGACAATGTCACTCACTTAGTGGTGTGTGCTAGTCATTGGGCTATCTTGGACAAAGTCCATACTGTGGCTGCTTGTGAGGCGGCATCCTGTCTAACTGGAAGGGCTGGAGCCATTGCAACTGGCTCTGAGAGGGACCTTACCTGTCCTCCTATTTCTCAGTGGACTACACTGGAAGATGAAATGCTCAACATAGAGCAACCTATTGTCATCAATAGGGTGGAATACCCTCTCTATATGATTCTAGGGCACTGATGCAGGGAGTGAATCCCATTGTTCCTCTGGTATTATGTCATGGGGACCAATGTGCGGAGTTTTTGTTTCTCCTCATTAAAGTTAACAGATTTGTTAATAATAAACTTGGGGAGAGATTAAATCTCTATATCATTGCTCAAGGTCCAGAGGTAGCAGCTTTGGACTATTGTCAAATGGTATTTGATGAGATGTCTTGGTTGAATCTCCCTGATGTTTCTGGGATAGATGATTATGCTGTTAGTCAGAAATTTTTTCCTTTCCTGGAAACAGTATTTTGTTTATGGGGTTTACAAACCAATTTTTCTTGTTACTCCATTTTAGAAATGGGTAATGAATCTAGGCACAACAGTACTAGTTGAGTGACAGATTTGACTGGTGTGGCTTACGGTTTCCTAGCAGAAGGGTATAACCAATTTGCCATGGTAACTATGTGTATCATAGGTCATGCCATCTTCCATCTGGTGAACCAACCTTATACCTTGGAGGAGGATATGCCTGGACTGTGGCAAGCTGCAATTCACTTGATAGGTAGTACTTGTGTTCCTATGCAAGGTCTATACAAGTATGTGGAAGACTTTGCACTGTATTGTTTAATTCTTTCTGGCTGTTTTTTGGTAGTCCAGAACTCATACCAACTATCTTTCCAGGAGAATAATATAGTTCTGCCAATAGTCCAGTTTTCCTGTCTGCCTGTTCAGGTGCGTTGCTATTGGCTTAGTGCAATAGTTATGGTGGCTTACTTGCATTGCCAAATAGATAGAGATGCCTGGCTCCAAGAGGAGACTGAGGATGGGATAACTATAAGGGACGGTTTTGCCCCAGAGTGGATAGTACTTCAATGAGTTAATCAGACAAAGTTGACACCTGTGGCCATAACTAATTTCTGTTATCAGGAGATGGAAGAACAGAGACAAGGGAGACAGTGTTGCCAAAGAACCAAATAAAGTCTATTATTTCATTCATTCCTTCTTTTTATTTTTAGTTGTTTTAAACTAGTATTTGTCAAAATATTTAGCATGTACTCTGTTAACAAGTTGACCAGTAGAGACATCCTTTAGTGTATAGTAAAATTCTCTGGTCTTCTCTATAGTTTCCATAGGTCCATTCCATAGGGTGGATAATTTGTTAATTCTTCCAAATCCTCTGTTGTGGTAGAACATTACTTGTTCTCCTACCAAGAAGGATCCTAGGGGATGCCTAGACAGAGTAGCTTTATCATGGGCTTTTGTCTTCCGTAATAATAGATTGTAATAGGCCCCTGTTTTTAGATCTACTAGTGTAGTACATAGTTGTCTTAGGTAATTGTAATATCTTAGGGTATTAGATTCCTGGAGTAATGTGTACAGTAGTGGCAGTAAAGCTGGTTGCCATCCATATAGTAGTTGGAAAGGAGTATGTTTAGTAGATGAGTGGTGCTTCTATTGTAAGCAAAAAAGGCTGATTGGAGGTGATTATTCCAATCACTGGGCTTGTCTACTACTAACTTATTTAAATCCTTTCTAGAGTAGCATTAACTCTTTCTAATGTACCATTAGATTTGGGATGGTATGGGGTAGTTAATACTCCTCTAATTCCCATCAGATAGTTCAGTTTAGGTAGGACTCTACCTGTAAAGTTGGTGGCATTGTCATTTAATAAGAACTTAGGGCAGCTGTGCCTATGTATTATTTGTTCTTATAAAAATTTGGCTACGGTTCTTGCTCCTAAGTCTTTTACTGCTTGAGCTTCTACCCACTTAGTGAGGTGGTCTATGACCACTATTATATATTTCACACCAGTAGTACTTGGTGGAAGTGGTCCTATTAGATCCATAGACACAATGTGCCACGCAAATTTAGGTTTAACCAATACATAGGTAGTTGATGGTTTAAATTTGACCTCTGACTGACAAACTAAAAAGGAATTGATATATTCTATAACATCAAAGCTGATGCTTTCCCAGTAATGATCTTTCTTTATCTGTTCCATAGTCTTAAGTAATCCTTCATGCCCAGTGAGTAGGTGTGCTACTTTTATCACTTCAGGTCTGTTGGATGGTTTTACAAAGTGATACAATTTCCCATCTAACTCTTTGAACAATTGTCCTTTATCATAGGTAGTGTTTACAAATAGTTTATCCAGGATCTGTTTGATCTCTGGTAATTCATTATCCCACTTCTTAGGTTTATTGATCAGGCCATAAAGCCTATTTGCTTCTGGTATTAGAGCATGAATAGTAGGCAATCTGGATAATCCATCAGCATTCTGATGCCTTGAGCCGGCTCTATGTTCTATGGTGTAATCATAGGCTTAAAGTTATATAGCCAATCTAGCTAATCTTCCTTCTGGTTCCTTCAGGTTTTTTAACCATTAAAGGGAGAAATGATCAGTGACTACTTTAAACTTAGTCCCATGTAGATATACCCTGAATTTCTGAGTAGAGTAGATTAATGCTAAACATTCACGTTCAGTTGCAGTGTAATTTCTTTCAGCTTGATTGAGCGTTCTAGAACAGTAGGCTACTGGATGTTCTTCTCCTTGATTGTTGATCTGGGATAAAACATCACCTATAGCTGTTAAATAGGTAGTGGTTTGCACTATGAACGGTTTATCAAAATCTATATATATTAGTATTGGAGCAGTTGTTAATTTCTTCTTCAATTAATTGAAGGCTTTGGTGCATTCTTCATTCCATAGTAAATGTAAGTTTCCTTTGAGGAGATGAAAAAGGGGCCCAGCAATTTGTGCAATGTTGGGTATGAATCTTTGGTAGTAACCTATCATCCCTAAAATACTTGGATGTCCCTTTTATTTTTGGGCTTGGCCGTTTTCTTTATGGCTTCCAGTTTACTCTCCTGTGGTTGGAGGCCCTCCTGGTTTATGATATAACCAAGGTATTCTAATTGTTTCTTGAAGAAGTGGCATTTTTTAGCCTTCAACTTCAGACTACTTTTTGGATAGCCTATGGAAAACCTCTCTTAGATGATCTAGATGTTCACTGAAAGTCTTGGATAATACATTTATGTCGTCCAGATATACTAATACACAGGACATCTTTAGATCTAAAAGTATGTTATCCATGGTCCTTTGGAAGGTGTCTGGAGCACTACATAGTCCTTGTGGCATTTTGGTAGGCTGGAAAAGTCCTTGAGGTATTATTATGGCCACTTTTTTCTGGTCCTCCTCAGGCAAGTCTATTTGCCAATAACCACTCACTAAGTCCATGGCACTAAAGTACTTTTCTCCACCTAACCTATCCAGTGTGTCTGATATACTAGGTAAAGGATAAACGTCTTTCCTAGTTATCTCATTGAGACATCTGTAATCTATCACTGCCCGGTTTGTCCCATCCTTTTTCTTAACTATAAGGATTAGTGACAACCATAATGATTTAGAGGGTTTGATAAGTCTGGCTTCAAGTAACTTGCTAATTTCTTAATTAACTTCAGTGTCACCAGCTTGTGACGTTCTTATTGGCCTGCTTTTGACAGGGGGATTGTCCCCTGTGTCAATGTTATGCAGTACATCCTTAGCAACTCCCAGGTCATGTTCATTATTGGAAAATATATGATTAAACACTTTAAAAAGGTTAAGAGCCTTTTCTTAGTCTTCTAAGGACTCACCAACTAAATGTTCCTTCTTGATTATGGTACATACTGATTGCTCAGGATAATCCTCAAGACCCATGTCCGCAAAGGTACCACAGGGTTTTACATCTAGTATCTCTGTGTCTGCTATAATATTGAGAAATCCTATTATTTTGTTCCTTTTGATATCCATATTACAGTCAGTGAGGTTCCCTATTAATACCTCTAGTGGTTTTTTTGTGCTGAACACCAATCCAGGGGCTACCCATGGCTCCTTGAGTGTTTTGAACTCGGGATTCACCAGATGTCCATGTGTTCCAGGGGGTAGTTGTAATGTTAATCCAGCGGAGACAATCTTCTGAGAGTATGCTGGGATTTTTACTGGTTTTTAGCTCCTTATAGGGATTCCTTTGTAGCAACTGATATTCTCAGATAGAGATTTATCTTTTGCAGCTTCTTTGGTATAGTGAACTAAGATTATAACATCATCATATATAATATTGGTGGTCTGTCCCTTTGAAAGATCCATTCCAATTTTGTTATACATGGGAACTGTGTGTCCCATAATAGTGAAGGTTCCTTGTCCAAAGTCAGCTGTGGCTAAGTATTTACCAAGAAGGAGGTTCCCAAAAGGATGTCATAACCATTACTATCTAGTAGTATAGCTGGGGAACTCATTTTCATGCTGCCAATTTGGAGAGGTAGAGCACTATAGGCTCCTAAAGCAGTGGTGACTTCCTTCCCTGCTGTGCCAAACTTCTTATCACACTCTATGTCTGGGGCTAGTTTGATCTTTTTCATGAGCTTGGTGGAGATTATATTTCCAGGTGCTCCTGAGTCAACAACTGCTTTAACCTTAACCTTGTTTACCCATAGATCAATATGAGAGCAGGTTGAACCTTCAGGTATAACAAAGATGTGTTCAGTTTTTAAGAATTGGTCAAAGAACTTTCTTAGATCTTTTGCTAAAGAGGGACTGAGTTTGGCCAGTTTATCCAAAGGGAACGTTATGAAACCATGATTAAACAAGGAATCAGGTAGTAAATATTCCATAATAGGGGACAGTCTTTCTAACTCTAGTAATTTGTGAGCTTAGGGTTTTGCAACTTCTTTCTCAGCTTCCAACAGATTTTCTTGGGATAATTGTTGTTGGGACCTGGTCACAGCTAGAATGTCTTGACTAGTAGTATGGTAGATAGATTCATTAGTGAAATCTGCATCTCCAGTGACATGAGACCTTGGTAGTTTAGGTTGCTCATCCTCACTGAGGTCCTCTAAATCCTCTATACTACTGTCATTAGGAACATAAAAGTTATCAGCAAATTAAATTTCTCCTTTATTTAGTTTGCTTGTTCTTTTCCCAAAGATAAGGGTCTAGCATAATGGACTTGGCGTTTTTTCTTTTTTCTACAGTTGCTGGTTCTGTGTCCTCTTACCTTACAATGTTCACAGAAGTCGTTTTTGTACTCTTATGTCCTTTTGGGACAATGATGGTTAGAGTCAACTTGTGGATGTAAAGGAGGGCGTGTTTCTCTCTGCTTCTTAGCACATATCTATTTCCAGATATCCTCTACCTCTACTGTGAGGGTGGTGCGTCTGAGGAAACTAGCTATATTAATAGGGTCAGTTTCAATAGCAATAGTGTGGGTCATTGTTGAGGATAGTTCAGGGAAAGGCCTCACAGCATGAGCCATTGCTGTTCTGCAACTTTCACTAGAGAGAGACCCAGCGCCTATGAGCCTTTGTGCAGTGACAAGGTATATAGTGGCAAAGTCAACTAGAGTTTTATTGTCCTGAATCTCAATTTGGGGGAAGAGATCCTTTTGGGAGTCCAGGTATGCATTTGATTTGAATTGTCTGATCAAAATGTCTCTCACTCTCTGGAATGTAATCTTCTTTCTTTGTACTTAAGAACCCAACAATATCTTTATGAACCCCTTGGAGAGTGTTTAAGAGTCTCATGGATCTCTTATGGTCAGGTACTTATCTTTATTCTGTTGCAAACATAGATACATAGTTGTGTATACTATATTCTGGGTTATACATTTGGGCAAGAGTGATAGGCCAGAGGACATTCTGGTAAGAAGAAGGTTCACAATCCTAGCTGTGATTTGAGTGGACACCAATGTAGATTTCTGGGCTTGAAATGCCTTCATTGGAGGAGGTGTCTGAATCACTACTTGGAGATACTATGCTTCTTCTGGATTTCATCTTCTCTTTCTTAATCTTCTTAACTTTCAACTTCTTTTCAGAGAGTTTGTTAGGGGTGTAATAAGAGGTTTCACTGTCTCTCAAAACAACAGTGGGGACAATAGTGGATCAAAAAGAGTTCCAGATGTTGTAATCTTTGGTAATTTTAATATTCCTGAGTTTGGTGGGACTCCTCTTGGTGAATCAATCTATCTTTGAGCTCTTCCAACTCTTTCTTGAGAGAAGTGATAGTCTCAATATGCCCAATAGCTTCTATGTTATTGTATCAAGCCAAATTCTCCACAGTACTCTTTACTTGAGGGAATTCTAAGGTAATCTTAGCAGTCTCAAATTGGTGGGCTTTTTGTTCTTCCTTGAGCTCATCCAGTTGGTCTTAGAAGGGTCTTAACATCTTAGCTATTTCAGCCTTAGATAGGTTTTCACCCTTAGGGTCTTCAGGATCAAGATCTATGATGTGACTGGTGTTGTCCTTTTTAATCATAAGGATATCTATTCTTTTACTAATGGATTCTAGGTTAGAACTCAGCTTTTGAAGTTCAGAGCTCCTACAGGTATCAAGGAGGAGTCTTGTCTTTTCAGTAGCCATGTGGCCAATTCTGAGAAAGTCCAATCTCTTGTTTACTACTTGAAGCCATTCCTTGCTAAAGCCTTTGCTGCCTAATCCATGGAGTAGGTGCTCCTGAATAGTTAGATCTAGATTCTTAATAGTGTGATCATAGGATTGAGCCACATCATATACTTTTTCATTCACCTGGTTGATGCAGTTTGCAAGATGGTCCATATTATAGAGGACAGTATATTTGATAGAAGCTGCATCATGTTGTAGACACAACTGTTTTCAAATTACATTCTCAAGTTCAAACTT